>JAAGNO010000103.1:16698-59134 GCA_033439905.1 Ceryle rudis
CGTGAAGGGCCAGGGCCCGGGCAGAGCTGCTGGAGGTGTCACAGCCCAAACTCGGCCACCTGCGCTCTGAACGTTAAAGAGCTTGGTTGGGGTGACGTGGAAGTGAAAGCTGCAGAGAGATGCAGGGGTAAAGCAAAGCGTTATCTTTGGGTGTACAGCAGTTTCACAAATGATAGGAAATCCTTGCTGAAAGCAGTGGTGATCAATACAGGGAGCTCAGCCTTTAGGTGAAGAGCAAAATGCGTTAATATAATTTCAGTTTTGGCTCCTGCATGTTTGCTATCTCAGGCAAACTGAAAGCAGTGCACACTTCATGGTGAGCAGAAACTTGCGTAACAGCTAATTGGTAGTTTGCTGTGTAATGGAGGAAGGGTGAAACTCCTTGGCCATGTTGCTTATTATATTATTTTTTTTTTGCCTACATTTCAAATACTGTGGGCCAACACTATGAAGTGCTGTAAAGAGCTATACCAGGTTATCAAGTGGTTAAACGGACATCGTAAACTCTGCTGCTCTTACGTTAGAGAATTCTCTTCTTGCCAGCAAGGGCAATAAGAAAATATTGGTTGTGTGATAAAATAAATAGCTTGTGATTATTAATTGCATATACTTTTTTTTATTTTAAATCCCAAAAATGTGGACCTTGTTCCATATCCAGCTTAGAACAAGCAGCCCTTAACACTCACTGACTTTGATAAGTACTTCTTCAGGTGCAAAGGCCTACTTGCACCAGTAAATAGTAGGACTAAGGCAAATATATGCTCCTTGTTTGAAATGCAGATGCCTTTTGAGGAGACAAGAGAGCTGAAATCTATTTTAAACAGCAACAGAAGTGCTGAAGAAGGGAAAACATGAAACTGAGAAAGTACCTCCTAATGCCAGTTGTTTTGGGTTTTTTTCAGGGAGGGGCTGGGCATATACGTATCTTAAATTCAGAATTCATATGGGAATGATAAGAGTCTGGAAATTTACTTTTGTGGATGAATTTTTAAGAGCATATGAGGTTCTTGATTACTTGTCTCCTGTATAAAGTAAAAATGTTTCAAACTGTGTTGAGCATATGCATGTAGTCAGAGATTCTGGGGAGGGAAGTTTTTCCATTGAAAAAGAATGGTCAATATATTTGGCAGCTGGGAGAAACAAGATGTATTTAACAAAGCTTGAAATGGTGGGATTGGGGGACATGGAGAGAAGCTTTTGACTTCCTGAAAAATCACACATAAAAAAAAAGCCCACACCATGTGTGAGCACATGCAGAGAGATGACGGTGCAGACATGCCATTGGCTTTAGACACTGTCTTGATAAGGACCTTTCTCAGAGCCAAGACTGAGTCCCTTTCAGAAAGCTGCCTCTGTTAAGCTGCTGTCCCAGTTTATGCCTTTTTTTTTTTTCTTCTCTGCAGAAGATCTTGGATTGAGGGATTGTCCTGATGATCTGTTCAGTGTTCCAAAGGGGCTGATTAATCTGAAAAACCCAACAAGACAGCTGAAACTGCTGCCAAAAACTGTCATCCGTTCTGCTTTCTCAACTGCCAGCTTTCTGTGCTTTTGCTGCAGAGACAGGTCTGCTCTTAAAGATGCAGCTTGACATTTCCTAATACAGCAGCAACAGGGTAAATGATGGGGGATTGATTCAGGGGCTATGACTTTTCCCTTTATTCTGTCACTTCCAAGTAGTGGTGTTTATCTCCTGAGGTAGCACAAAGCTCAGTCCTGCTATTAATTCTTGTCTGCTGAATGTAATTAATCCAGCAGCAGAGAGGATGGAAATCTCGAGGGGAAGGTGGCCCTTGAAGGTCAACATGATAGAGTTTTTATGGCTTGTTGTCTGTGTATCTCACAGCATCATGGTTCATGACAGTAAGAAAGGTGAATTATTCCTGAACTAGATTTCCTGTACACTCAGTTAAAACAATGAATAGTGATGCTTTGTTCCTGCTGTGCATGGGAGTGTGAATGCTGATGTTAAGAAAGAAAAAAGGAGGCTTCTTGGTCTTCTTGGGTGCTTTGGTGCAACTCCCTAAGGATACTCTTCAGCTGTGGAACCATCAGTCAAAAGGAGAAAAAAAAAATTAAAAGAAACCTGGTAACTGCAATCAAAAGCTTGAGGGAGTGTTTAATGGGGCCATTAATAAATGACTCAGGCAGCCAATGGGACATAGCCTTTGGTCTCATGCCTTGCCATACTCCAGAGGCACACTGTAATGAACCCATAAAACGTGCCTCATCAAGCCTTAGCACTTCAGCACAAAACACTCCTGAATTTAATGTATGGTGGATGGCAAAGTGGTGCCTCTAGTAAACATCTAGGACAGCTAGTGCTGAGAAAACCTTACTAGGGGATGGATATTTTTAATAGGTAAATCTTCAACAATTTTCATAATTTTTAAGAATATCGAAGTGTTGTGGGTAAAGGAAAGGAGCAACCTTCTGAACTTTCACTTGCTGGCAAACCTCTGTGTTAACCCCCACAGCATATGCAAATGGAAAAAGGTGTAAATGTCTCCAAGAATGTTTTGCTGTGTTAGCAATATGTTTTGATCCTGGATATATCTACAGAAAACAGTGCATTGTAATAGCAATCATTACTGTTCTAGATCCTCAGATAGTATAGAGCAGGGTGCTACAGAAGCCCCTAACTAAAGATTAAATTTGATTAAATACACCCCCAGCAAACTGGCTCAGTTGTGCCAATTAACTTGGAAGTGCGGCAGTGTTTTATTGCTTTAGGAATGAATGGTACTTATTGGCTTCTTATATAACAGTTCGACTTCCTCATCCAGTCAGAAAACGGAGCATCTGTCAGGCCATCAACCCATAAATGTCTTCATTAGATCTGATAAACAGACCATGGCAAGCCAAAAAGTTGGAAGGTACCACCCTTCTGCCTGGGGGGCTGGACTCACTTAACAGGCTTAAAAGGAGGGAGCTATGTAAAGCAGGGAGAAACGCTCTGGGTGAGCGATACAGAAGAGCTGCTCTGAGACGTGCCCAGGTGCAGCACTGAAATAACCTCTCTTAGGGCCATAAGGGACTCTTCCCATCCCTGTTACCAAACAAACAAAACCTTGGCAAGTAACCGGTTCAGGAAGCTGTCCCCAGACAAATTGTTGGGTGTGATCCCAATATAGTTGGGCTTGAGCCTACTGACAGCTGAGATCCCTCTGGAAAACACAGGTTGTCATTGATTTGAAGGAGTTTTGTGACCCAAAGACTGGGTTTTGTACTTGACTGAGTGGTGTTCGCTGGAGCTCTTCTCTCCCATTGCCTTGCCTCCAAGTGTTCTGCTTCTGCTTTCGTGGTCCTGCACGAAGAATCTGCACGACAGGCCAGAAGCATTATCTGCAAAAATGGTCCTCCTCCTGGCTAAGTTTTGAGACTATCAGAGCAGCCCTCACCTTGAGTGGTTGTACAGCCCTTCCAGCTGACCTCAGTACAATAAAGTCTCTGGTGTTGGCAACAGAGATGTTGACAATATTATGGTAGAAGATGGATGTCCTTAATCACTCAGGGATGCATGGATGTTTTATTATTTCCACTAAAAGCATTAACAGGAGTGGAGAAGATACAGGCAGATCAGCTTTTAAATGCTGTACTGAGTCTTCCTTCAAAATGAGAAATTCTTTTTCATCTACCACAAACCCCTACCTTACACTGTGGTCTGATAAATCTTTCCCTTTAAATAAAGCTGTTGCTGTTGCACAACCTTTGGTCTTGCAAAATGCAAAGCCATCTGTTACAACCTCAATTATAGGTTAGAGGAGACAGAAACTTTGATGGACTGCAACATCAGGATTTACCTTCACTGTATGTCTCAGTGAAAAGAGCCAACCTTTTTCACAGAGGCCAGGTCAAGAACCTTCATTTTTGCCTATCAAAGTAAATTGAAGAGTGGGGAAAACCCTAAAAAAAAAATATTTTTAGTTTGTACCTAACTTCTACATGAAGTTGGAACTGATAAGTACAGCTTGGATGTCTGTGTGTATAGTGGTAAATAGCAGTCTTTTTTTTTTTTTTTTACCCTCAAAGTTTGCAAATATTACTTAAGTGCTGCTCTGTATTTTTAGAATCCATACCCTTGTGAAGAAAAAGTCAAAGCAGTGATAGACACTTGAATTGCTACAGATATGTTGCTATTGAGACAAAATAATTTAGCTCCTGTTGAGTTCATTCTTTGCAAACTCAACCTAAGCAAAATGAACTTGGTGCCATATGAGATAAAATCAGTAACCTGTCAACTTCTTTGATTTTTACTGGGAGACTGATGTTTGTAGATTTTCATCTTTGTAAAGCTGAAATCACATGATTATTTAAAAAAATAATAATAATTCAAATGAGTTTATATATGTTGTAGTTGCAGGAAGAAAACAAAATAAGTATATGAAAAATTGCTATAAGTAGCCCCAAAATGTAGCTTAAAAATATATCCTCTTTGTTTTCATTTCTTATGGGTAATTCACAGGATCCTCAGAATGCACAACCAAGATTTATTTTTGATGCTTGGGGTTGTCATTAATGAAGCAGTCACCCTGCCAATTAAACCAAAGCTGTTTAACAGCTGATATCTTTTATTCTTACCCCTTTGCCATTCCCTTGGGAACAGGAAGCCCAGGTGCCTGTACTGGCTGTTCCTTGGGTGAGTACTTGGCTCCAAGGCTGCCTGCTCACAGGGAGCACATTGGCTAGACAGGCTCTGGCTCATCTGGAAAACCTTGGACAGCATGTCCTAACCAGAGTAACGCAGCCATGGCTGGGGTTCTCATCCTCTCCAAAGTGAGATGAAAACCGAAGCCCAGATCATCAGTAAAGTTAGATTCCTTTCCCCTATTCTGTCCAGCAGATTCATACGTGTTTGATTTATCTCTGCCTGGGAGTCTGTTGAAGCAGAGGGAGGTTATTGCTTTGTATAGGGAAAGAATCTGTGACAAACGTGAATGTGCTCAGCTTAACAAAAAAAACCCAAAAAACAAAAAAACAAACCCAAAACCAAACTAGGTGAAAGCAGTAAATATTGTAACTATGCCCATCTTTCCTAGTCTGCTTTTCTGTTGCATTCTTGTTATACAATAGTAAGAGCCATTGTGGTGAGCTCTGTTGAAAGATGGGGGATTTAAGAGAGAGCTGTGATAGTTGTGTTGGATTGTTGCCTATATTTGGACTGTATTTATTATTCTACTAAGGTGCTTAAGTTATTCAGAGTTGGGTTTAGACAAGAAATAAATATCTGAGCAGCTGTGACTACATGTCTGTTAGTGGTTAGTCATCACTACAACTCTTAAGAGTTGGATTTACCAGCAAATTGTTAAAATTCCCACAAAGGGAGGACAGCATAGTGAAAAAAGTTGAGTTTTGTTATGTTTCATTGGCTGGAATTTAACTTGAAGCTCTCCAACAGGCCAAGAGAAGATGGATCCTGACCTGACATACTAGAGGAGCTATTTAGGATTTTCCTTCCTTGCAGGTGTTATTTCCTTTAGCTCACCTGTCAGGATCCAGGGAAAATGCACAGACAGCAGGAAAAGTTTTATCAGTGGTACTTGCTAGTGAGAGCAAAGAGAATTGCCAGTCTTCCACCTGTGCTGCAGTAACTGGAGTTTCTAAGGGTTGTTCACATCTTGGCGTTGAGTGTCTACCTGGAGAGACAAGAAAGGATTGCAAACTGTCTGATTTCAACCTCAGACAGGTACTGCAGGGGAGACTTCTGCATGTACTAATTTATATTTCTGAAAATACTAAGGAAAAGGATCCCCATCCCCGGTTTTCTGTGTGCAGTGTATCACAGTGCAGCTGCAACTTCTATAATTCTCCTTGGGTTTGGTTTGTTTTTAGAAGCATAAACCATCACCATATTCTCCCTCTTCTAAAACTGAAGGAAAGTCCCAGTTACAGGAGAGAGAAAAAAAAAAACCAGCCTTTTTTTGTCAAAAAAAAAATCAATTGAAAACAAAAGGAGAACCCTTAACATCTCTCCTGACCCTTGTTGGAGGAGGGAAGAGGATTATTTTTCTGCCCAGATAAATCCTGCAGCAAGTTTCTGCTTTAGTTCAGGACAGCATCATTCAGTGGGTTGGGGAGGATGGAAGAAAACACTGCAGTGAAACATGGTTCTTGAAATCTCTTTCTGCTCAGCAAGCAAAAGCATTCCCTGCAAACAATTTGAGGGAAGGCCCATCCAGCAAGGAAGATGCTAACTGGGAGTGTGGGGAAATTGGAAGTTGGTTTCCTGCCCTGCCCCACAAAAGCTGAGTAACCTGGGGCATTTTCCTCGCAGATGGGGCTATTCATATCCTGCCCCTCAGGTACTGAGGTTAAGTGCTAAAATTACATTCCTGGGCAGCCACTCTCTGTGCCAACTGTTGTTCTGATGTCACTGAAGTTAGACACCTGGAGCTGCTGATGGCAATAGCTCTTCCCCTTTCTCCTCCTTAGCCTTGTTCATGCTGGAGTGTTTAAATACATCACGTATACGACAACAGTCTTTAAAACTGATATAAGCCACGTACAGATGTTTTTGTGACTGGTATTCAGTGCCCAATCAGAAGAATATTTATTTGTGAGAATCTCATCTCATTAGAAATGCAGGTCCTATTAGCCTAGAGGGGCTGCAGCTAAAGGAGTTGGGAATAGTAAACTTTCAGGTCATGGGAAATATATCTTTGACTGAATCCTGTTTGCCATCATGAATGAACCAGCTAGATGAAAAATCTTCACTTCTGTGTGGTTCTGGCATATCATGAAAATCCTCTGGTTATTATTCTGTCAGTGCTCAGAGCACTGCAGCTAGACAGGGTGCTAAGTCTTCTGTCGTTGACTAGTACAACGTCTTTTGATCCTGAAATGGGTAAACTCAGTCATCTCTTCAGGTACAGAAAGGTCCCGTGGAAAGGCTTGTATAACAGGATGCCTTTGTAATTTTTAGAAGAGGTCGTGGACCAAATTTGTACCAAATGGATGTAGTGTAAAAGGTTACTGGTAAATTCCCACAATATTTAGAGTCAGATCAGTGCAAATAATAAATCACATCTTTTATTAATAGCTAAATTTGTGATACCTGATTTGTCTATGAGGGAGACATGTTTGTAAGACACATGTTTTTTGGTCTAGGTAATTTGCTGTTTCTGATGGCATTGTGTGAAGGATAGGAAACAATTTTCCGTATCTGCAGTTCTTGTTTAACCCAGAAGTATGTTTCTGATGGCCTCATTTGAGACCTTGGCTTCTCATTTGGGAATTATTGTGTAGCCGCGGCCCTGAGTGAAGCCTGGGGAATTACTCACTGGATATATTATATGCCATTAAACCAGTGAATGCTCGTTTAAGTAAGTTAGATTTTGGGTGTTTCCAGCAAAGCATCCAGAAGTAGATAATACTTGAAAATTTTAGCTTTTTTTTTTGTATTCCAGCTACTATAAAGAGGAAAAAAAAAAAAAAGGCACTTAAAAGACCCCAGAATAACAACAGCAATAAAAAAACCATACGAGACCCAAAAAGCAGCTCATCTTACCAAGGTGTAGTAAGGAGAAATTTATTGAAGTCTGTTTTGCCAAATTTTTTAGGTTTTTTTTTTTTTTTTTTCCTCCATGACAGGTGGTAAATAAGGCTTGGGGCATACCACATATGGAAAGGATTCCTGTTCCACAAGCACAGTCAGCCCCATGCATCGAGAAGTGAGGTCCTATGGGGACAAACTAACATAATTTAAGTTGTGGTGTGCTGAATTCCTTCACTCAAGCCTCTTAAAATTCAAAAATGTGTTAATTCAGGCATCTCCAAGCTTCTGGAGTCTCAATTGTAAAATTGTAGAGCATATTTCTTTTCCTCTTTCAGTAAATAACTAAATATTTGCACTGCGGTAGTGCTGAGGAGCCACAAGTTGCGTTCCAAATGTGAAGCAAGGTGTAGTTCCTGCCCTGACTTGTAGATGTTTTTCTGATGAAATCCTTTGCTAATGATAAGACTTCTGTGTTCACTTTGTTATTTTTGTTCTTCTGATCCCTCTTAATAGAATTACTATAATTAAAAAAAAAAGAAAAAAAATTGCATCTGAACCTTTGCAACAGAGTGTCTCAGTGGCCCAGGAAAGGGAACCCCCAGTTTTGCCTGTACCCTGTGAGGGGTACGAGGCAGAGTGGAGGTGAACTAACTGGACCCAGCTGCGGTCCAGCCAGGTCTTTCTGCAGGGAAAAATGTGGATTGTATTTGAGCTGTTCCTACTCGCCCAAGCTGGTTTGTCAGTGTGTACTACTGCACGAATATGTTCAGAGTGATTGACTTCTCCGAAGGCAGAAAATGCTGCTCAACTTTGAAACAGCATCTGCTAAATACCCTGTGATTCTTTAGGAATTGCTTCATTAGTCAAAACACACTCTCCAACCTGCCTAGTAAGATGTCCCAGGTTTGTTTGGCTTTCTTTGCTGCCACACTGGAAGCGAGGTGGGTGCAGCTGGGAGCAGGGTGTGGATAAATGCCACAACCCCGTCGTATCACTCCATCACTCGAAGTTTAGCAGATACCAGCAAGGCTGGACCATATGCAGCTTGCCCTGCATCTTGATGAGTTCTCCCAAACTAAGCAGCATAGCACCTTAAACTTGTGCAACCCTTCTCCTAATCCATGCACAAAGCCATCCTTGGTGTTTACATAACATTTATGGTGCAGCAAGCACGGAACAGGCATAGGTCAGTTCATGCCATTGTACAGAGGAGTCACCTTTGAGTGACAGCCTGCTAAATAAACATTTTGATTCCAGTGGAGAAAACTCAATACAGGAGATCTCCATGGTGCCATTTTATTATTGATTTCCCTTTCTATAACATTAACCATAACTAAATAATATTAAAAGTATACAATTACATTGGTTGGGTTACCATGGGTTCAAATAAAGCATAAAGCAGCTTTTGAAATTGTAATAGAAAAAAGAAAAAAGGCACTGAGCTTTGAAGCAGACAGCATTTATAGCCTATCTTCTTTCATTTATTCTGGTAGAAAAAAAAAACCCTTTCTTTCTTTTCTGAAGATTTGCTCTGCAGTATGACACGATAGCTGTGAAAATGCTTAGAAATTCAACATCTATCAAACCCTTGAAACTGAACCCTCCGTGAGGACAGGGAGGTGCACCCCAGCACGATCAGCATGACAGGAACTGTAAACGTTCAGGTAGTCTGAGAAATTAACTAAATCTCCACTGAACTATCCTTGCTCTTTTACTACTGTACTTGCCTTACTGATTTCTCTAGTAAGGATACGTGGGTTTCAGTTCTGCATTTTAATACCTGAGCGGATTCTCAGATCTAAGAGCCACATTCCGTGTTTTCATTGAGCTAGACAAATCTCCGAATATTTTAAAACTCTCTTGCTTAAAACTGTCGAAATAGTTTCCTGACAACATGATACAAAAATGAACGAGCAGGAAAGTGTGCATTGACAAGATGTTCCGATACATGTGTGTCATTTCTGTCTTTTGTTTTGTACCATTTTATGACAATCTGGCACGTGAAAGTTTAGCCAGTTCATCAGTGATTTGGGCACCCAGCAGTTTCTGGCTCTGCAGATATTTACTACTGGAAAAGATGTTTGGTTTTGCCTTACTGGGTTCACAAGACTGAAGTCAGCAGTGGTGGAGCTGGCTCTGCTAAATGCATCCAAACCAAACCTTGTTAAGAGCATGAAGAAAATGTATACAAGCCAGATGATTACCAATATGCTTTAGTATTATCTCTGCAATAGTCCTTTAAATAATGTGAGTGTTCAAATTTGTTACATTAAAATTAACAAAAAAAAAAAAAAAAAAAAAAAGTAAATCTCCTCCTAATAAAACAGTTGGTTTTGTGGAAGGGTGTAAATCTTTCTGCTCCAGGGCAGAAGTAAAACTTTCCTTAACTGATGAGTGTGATCTTATGCTTTGGTTTTTTTAGGGGTTTTGTTGTTGTTTTCTATTATGGAGAAGTGATTGTGTAGCTAAGTACTGCAAGATGTCTTTCTGTGTGTAGCCAGAGTTGGGCTGTGTGGCTGTCAGGATACTGTTGTGACTGTCAGCTGAAGTAGTCTGACAGTTCCTGTATTGGCTAAACTTCGAAGTGAAATTGCTGAACACTGCAAAGGGAGAGTTTAAAGTCTGATAGCATTTTTTGTTGTTGTTGTTTAATCCTACACACCCCCCACCCCCTTCTTGACCATTAAATGCAGAATTTGGTAGTGCATGAGCAGTTTTTGCCCTAGATCTAAGCTCCTTTTAATTTAAAAAACGCAAACACCTCAATTTAAGGGAACTTCCTCTCTTAAAAGTCCAGCAAGTAAAAATATTTTTGCGCATCCTGTACAAAGCAATTGAACTTTCACAAGACTGAATGACTTGAGGCTATGTAGAAGGTATATGTACAACCCTGAGAAAGGAATTTGTGAATTTTTTGCAAGCAGATGAAAAGCCTGGTAGACATTGGGCATCATGTAGAATTGTGGCAAAGCAATGGCAGGGTGGTTGGGTTTGACAACTAACAACATTGTAAAGCTTTGACAGAATAAGAACTTACATGTGATGTCAATCATTCTCCACATGCCACTTCCAATTTGTCTTGCTGTAAGAGGACATCTGTCCCCATTGGCATCTGAAATACAACTGTCAATGTCACTGCACCAAGGACAGAGAGCACTGAAGGAGCAGAGCATGGCATGGTACAAGCAGTTGTTTCAGTGTTGCCTATGAAAGTGTAAGGCTGAAGTGGGGGAGAGATACCTCTGAGATGTGTCCTCTACTCTGAAGCATCATCTTCAGAAAAGTGAACTAAAGGGGGAGCAGTAGGTGTGAGAGTGGCTGAAGCCATGGCTTGATCTTAGAGTAAAGAACAAGAGTTTGTTTGCAACACGAAGGTTAGGACATTTGGAATGTTCTAGCAGGAGGATTTATCTTTTTTTTTTTTTTTTCCCTTTAAAAATAAACTATTTCAAAAGAAAACCTCTTTAACGAGTTAGAAGTTACAGAGCACCATACAACACTTAGACTAAAACTGAAGTATATATGATCTGTCAACCATCCAGCCTGTCCTGCATGCTTGAAATGAGAAAATTTTGAACAGAAAGATGCTGAGAGATATGTAAAGAAAGGAGTGGATTCGCTTGAGCAAATTTTTCTCTTCTAAATGCACTACTGAAGTCTGGGAGAGCTTCCTCCATTAGCTGGCTGTGCTGCAGCACAAATCCATTTCTGCCACAATCTCCTCCTTGGAGAAAAATGGGAATACTTTGGTTTGATTCTTTCCCACATTGGAAAGTTAAAGGTGAAGGGATGACCAAAACTCTTGGCTGACAAATCTTCATGATAGCTGCTAAACAGATAATCCAAGGGAGTTTTTAGAGTACTCTCTATCTTTTTTAAAATTATTTTTATTTTTATTTTTTGAGTCATGCTAGTCTAATACACAAATTGTGAGCAAGTTGGTAGCTTGGAGTACCCCAAGGGTACTCCCTCCATGGAAGGGAGCTTTGTTGAGAAGTTCAGGCACCCACAGTGGCACTGATAGTGGGAGAAGAGCAGCGTTGCCAAACCTGCTTGAGACGCCAACAAAACTAAAGAGCTAGACTCCTCAGTCTGAGGCTGCTGTGACTGTGTCCCCTCCAGCTGCAGTGACTCGATGCCCTCATTTGTTTGCACAACTGTCTTCAGTGCATGCAAAGTCCTGTCTTGCAAACTGCATTATGGTAGCTTCAATAATGGAGCTTGTGAGCTGGGTGCCTGTGCTGTCTGCATGTATAGTCTCTTAGCCATGTTTTGATTAAAAAGTTGCACGTGGCAGGGAAGAAAAGCTATTCTTGCAAGACTGTCTATGCTATAGTTGTATTTCATCTTCATTCTAATCTTCTGAGAAGCATATATACCACTATCTGATAGACAGTGCAGTCCAGACTAGTTCTCCATCCTCTTGTTCCACCCACTGTTATATTTGTATTGAGGGGTACACAGGTTGTTCTGTGTCTGCTCTGGCTGCATCTGTTAGAAGTAAGGTAGTTATACTGTGCCCTGGGGCAGTGTCTGAGTGTGTGTGGTAGTGACAACTGTTAGTGGAAGGAATGACTGTGCATGTGGGGCCAGCACAGCATCGAGGCAGGAGATCCTGCTCCTATGTGACTCTCACAAACACAGCAAGTGATTAATCGGTGAAATAAGAGGAATTTACAGGTCAGAATTGTAAATCAATTCCATGTAGTTTTGGGTTGTTGTAAGAAAGAAGCCTTGAGATCCACTGATGCTCTTGTACCCCTTTTGAAATGTCCTATTACAAATTTGCTGCTTATCTATGATCCTATTTGGGCAAGAGAAATTAAGTCCATCTAGGGTTGCCACCACATATAAAAGTATGACTTTATTTGACATGATCTTAACGTACTTGAGAGGAAGGTGGATGTAACAGTTTGAGACTGCTCCAAAATGTATGTCTCCAGTGCATCCTCACAGCTGCTTACTTGTCACTTTACCCTCAGTTATGCAAACAGCAGTAGTAAAAATGTGCAAGCTGTGACATCTTTGTGTGTGGAAGAGCACAACTGCAAATTCCTGGCTGTGAAAACTCACTATTTTCCTTCTTTTTGCTTTGTTTTGAGTACATACTGATGGGACCAGAACCCTGTTGTAGAACAGGCAAAGCTCCAAAGGACAATTGGCTTGCCTCCTATTTTTATTTGGAGTTTTACAACCTGTAATAAAGAAGCACCCAGACAATGCTCTGGGCACTGTGGATGATCTTATTTAAAAAATACATTTGTAAACAAATGGCTTCATCAACCACCTTGGATCAGATCAAATAAAACTTGCTGTATTTATACTGTTGCTAAGTTAAGAGTCATGTGTTGCTATCTATTAACAGACTACTTACATATATACAGATCCAAAATACTCTGGTAACAGGAATTGTCCTTTCTGTCAGAATCCCACATTGTTTAGCAGCTATTTCCACCTCCAAGGTCCTCATAGTGAAAGGAAGCTGTGTGGTGAGCTAGGAGGATTAAACCCCTGCTTTGCACTGACTCGGTGGACAGATATTCCAGAGCTCTTAGGGAGATTGTTATGAAAATGTAGTTATCAGACCGAGAACCATGTGCTGGGCTGGAATAGACTGCATTAAATCTCTGAATCTAACAAATGACTTTTTTTTGGTCTTGTTTATGAAAAAACAGGGTGAAAAGATGTGTGAATTGTGGTAAGAATAGGCACAAGAGCTATATTTATTCATGTAAGGCTGCTTAAGAAACAACATTCAAACCAAATGTTTAGCCTGGTCATCCAGAAACATAAACCCCTGTAACGTGCAGGGCACACTTGTGACTATTGCCCTCCTCTGATATTGCCTGTTGTTGGTAGGGATGCTGCCTCACATCTGGGGTCTGATCTTACACAGAGAATTTCTGCAAGGCTTTTATTTTTTTTCTGCCTAGCAAATGCTAGAATAAAATAGAAGAGAAGCCCGAAGTGACATGCAGTCTGTTATGTGCATTACTAACAATTGTCAGACTTCCATTTTGCAGTGGTTTAATAATGCTGGGGAAACTAAATATACTCAGTTACAAGTTAAAATCAAGAACCAAGAGCCATATCTGTGGAATAATCGCACACATTTTTTTTCTCCAGATAGGGCAAGGGTGATCTGCCTTTTGATATGGTCTCTTCTTTTACAACATTCACTCCTAAGCAGTTTATTATCTTGTTCAAGTGATGGGATCTTGTAGATCCAAGCTTCAGTATGAAAAATTATAGTCTTTTGTAAAGGAAAAATTATTGAAAATAAATAAATTATTTATTCCACTGAGCTCTGGAAATGGGTATGGAGACTTCCAAGGAATATGCTTGTCTGCCACGGAGTATGTGGCTACCTTTGCACCAAGACTTCCATCCAGATAGCTGACTGGGGAGAAGTAACTTCTTAAGTTACTGGAGAGCTCTTGGGACTGTTTGGCCAGGAAGATCATTGCAATGTTTTGCTCACATGGGAAAAACCACTATTGGAACCTCAGCTCATGCTGGTTCCATTCCTGATGGTGATGGTGTCCTTGTAGGTTTTCCCTTGCCCTGGTGGGTGCTTGGGTGAGGAGTTCAGTTCAGAGCTGAGCCCCTCCGCCCGTGCCGAATGCCCTGACACTGCTGCGGGCTGCAGCGCTGGATCAGGGCCAGGGCAAGCCTCAAGCGCTGAGCAGTGTGCTGGCCTCCCTGCCTCCCAGTGCTAGTTTGGGCAGAGCCCCTGTGCCCGGCCGAGGGCTAGTCTGCACACGCACGCCCACGCCAGCGGAGCATGAGCTGCGAGGGGAAACGGATGGAAGCATCTTAGCTTAAGTTTCTCTAAGAGTGGTTTCATCCTGCAGCCAAAATGGTTGAAATTGCTTTCAGCTAAGCACAGCGACTGCTTTGGGTGGCCAAGGGAGGTGCATCTGTGTGAGTCCCTGGCCCCAACTAAAGGGGACACTGGGTGAAGTGTTTTTGGGTGGACAGTCATACAGACACATAGGCCCCTGGCAGGTGCCATAGGCTAGGAGCTCCTTGAGCTGCCCAGCAGCCTAAGGGTTTCAGTAGCTTTCATTGCTGTTCTTTTTTTTTTTTTTCTTTTTTTTTTTTTTAAAGTGTTTGCAAAATGTAGAAAAATGCAGCAGGTCCAGAAAAACTGGAACTGTTTGGTGCAATTATTCAGAGCAATGACTTAGAATAGACAAACCTTCCATGTTAAACCTCTGCCTAGAAAGTGCTGCAAATGCAGTAATTGAATAGTAAGAGAAAAATTTAATAACTGTAATCCTCCTTTAAGAGAAAGCAGTGCTCAAATACAAGCCTGATTGAAGGTATGCATGCTGTGGAGTTTCTTTATGAAAACTGCAGAGACCCGTAGAGAACACGGTTCCATTGAATGCAGGGAAAGCAGAGCAGATGAGTTAAGCAAGATGCTTCTCCAGGATCACATCTATTGTCTGGAAAATTTATAATCATGCCCTGTACGGCAGAGTCAGGTGTTTGTGTTGTTATAGCACATGACATGGCAACGTAGCACAAGTGTACGGCAACAGCTCTAGGAACAGCAACAGTGCAATACCACTCTTCTGAAATTTCCTACAAAATCTTGAACACCATTTTCAGCTTTTCAGTCACTTTAGAATTGGTGACTGTCCTGCATGCTTTCTAACCCTAAACCATCAGGCCTGATAGTCAAAAGAATTTTGCCTGGTCAGGCAATGACCCACATAGCAGCAAAATGCCCGAAGTTGCCATTGCATTTGTGTGCAAGAGCCCCCAGACCACAGGAAAATCTGGTATTTTCATGTTCAGATGATCAATCAGTGTGTCCTGCATTTGAGGGGCAACCAGTTGGCAGTGAAGTGCAACACTTGGGAGGCACTTGGACTTCCTGCAAACTCAAGACTTCTTATCTCCTCCATAATAGAACACAAACTGCCTCCTGTATCCTCCTCACTTCAATCCCGTGTGCGCTATCGGGGGAACCAGTTATAATCCGCTGGTTTATTGTAGAAAATTGTGTGCATGTGTGTGTGTACTCTATTAACAATCATCATAACTTCTTTCAAAGTTCTTCTTAGCAAGGGCAACCGCCGCTGGTGTTTTGGCTCTCCTTCAAACCAGTCTTGTCAGCAAGAAAAACCATATGAACTTGGAGATTGAAATCAGTTGCCCCAGGGTACCAGGTCCGGTTTCATTTTAACAATAAAAGAATCTGATGCCTTTTAGCAGGCAGGTAGTTATTGCCTAGATGAAGGAAGAGTTGTAATAGTAAATCTAGAATTGCATTCAGATGTGACATCAGCTGATATATAAATAGTGTATGTCTTGCCATATCCACCCACTCTTTCTATATGCAGGGAAATCTGAACCAAAGGAAAAGTCATATGTTGGGCTGGCTCCCCCAACTCCACAATTATGTGCTAGTAATCCTGAACTTCCTCTGCATTTGCAGGTAGCTAGAGGGGCCCGAATCCTAATGCTGTGCTCAATTTCATACACTGTTTACATTAATCTACAAAAGCTTGAGTGTGTCTGTGTTTCCAGACAGAAACGACTTCAGGACAAAATAAAAGTTTGAAAGTTCCTGGGAAATCACTGTCCTGGAAAGGCTCTCCTTTGTAGACTGCATGGAGTTGTTATGCCCTGATCTCCCATGGTTAAGGTGTTTGCTGGAGATAAACATTCAACTGACTGATTTCTACTAAAATTGGAGGTGGGAGGCCTAAGTAAGGTATTGATCAATGGGTGCACATGACCTCTTAACGATGACATATGCAGAATAAGCCAACTTTGCCCCAGCAAAGGAATGAATCATGGATTATTTAGTATCTCAACATCTTATTGTGTCAGGTGTACCATAATGGGTGGTATATGGATAAAACTCTTGACTTCCAGAGTTTTATCCATATAGTTCCTTAACATTGTCACATAGTCATTGACAAATAGTAAATTACTAGTGGGGGCACATGAAGTCAAAGGTGATATCCTTGTCCTTAAACAGAGATTCCAAGGAATTCCTTGCCAAGTACACTGTTGTTTTTGCCAAGTACACTATTGTCTTGGCTGCTGTAACTTATCTTGGTGACTGAAAACCAACCTGGCCAGTGTCTCTTTCTGAGTGCAGTCATAGCTTGTTGATCTGGAAGGGAGTTGTTAGTGGTGTGTTAATTGCAATCTGAGAGCCTTGTTTCAGAGCCCCAGCAGGATGGTGGCTCCTCAATGGTAAGGGAGCAGCTGTTGATGGTGGCTCTAATTGCTGCCCTGTACTGTTGATAAAGTGGAGCAGGGGGGGAAAGCCCTGCTGGGCTACAGCTTAACAGCTCCTCTTATGAATAACCTTCCCGAAGGTGCCGCTCATTCTTCTAGTCAAGCACAGTGGAATTATTCTCACCCATGCAGCTTAATCAGCAAGAAGTGCATTTGGCGTATTGTTGGGAAGGAAACTGCTCTCTGCTATTGAGCACTAGCTGGGGCATAGCTGCCAAGATAAATAAACAGTTAGGTCTGTACATCTAGACATCTCCTTGTTGCTGTCTGTATCCAGAATTTAGTATCAGAAAGAATTTGAATTCTATTATCATTTCATCATCTCCCCTCTCCAAAATGTAGTGTGGTTCATTTTTCAACCAAGTAAGCTGAAAACTCACAGCACGGATTCATGCCGTTCTGACAAGGTGCACCCCAACCTCTGGGAAAACTTTTTCCTTTCCTATTAGGTTCTTCATTGCTGCATGTTGCTCTCTTCCATGGGCAAGGAGGTAAAACAGCAATGCTCATGTCTGCTTGCAATGTCTGTGCGTTAGTGTAGCATGGAAGACTGGGGAGGACAACAAAATTAGGTGGTGATTCTTGGTTTGTTTGGGTTGTGGTTTGTTTTTTTCAACTGGGGAAAAAATGGAAAATGTGAAATGTTATTAGTTTAAAAAAAGACCTGAAGACAATTTTTTTGGACACAATTAAGGTATTTAAGATATTGTTTCAATTTTAGCTGTTTCAAACTCAGTTAAAAGAGCTTCAGAAAGAAAATGTATTACAAAATGCAAAAACTGTAGAAGCTTAGGTTGGAAATGACAAATGGTACATTTTGCTGTGGAAAAGTTTTCCCTGGGGGGGGAAAAAAAAAAAAAAAAAGTTGTCCAATTTCACTAAGAGATTTAATTTTATAGGCAATTTACCACTTTGATGAAGTAGCTTTATCAACATATCTTGAAACAATTTCATGATCTATCTCTTATCTATGTGGGTTAATTTTTCTTGATGAAATTGCTTTGTCTTTCTTGTGTCTTCAAATTGATAGCAAGCTGATCCTTTACTCAACCTGCTCCCTTTTGATCTGATGCTACATTTGTCTCAGTCATAGAAAATGTTGCTCAACAGGATATCAGTCCCTTTGACCTTCTCCTGGGATACATAGTCCCATATGATGCAGCACCACACGTGCCTTAAAGCAGGAGTTTACAATCTTGCAGATTGAGCAAGGTAGAACTGGGGTGCTTTAATCTTTGTACAGCTTTAAGCAATTCAGAGATGACATTACTTCAGTACTGGGTTCCATGTCTTTGCTTCAGTGTGGTTGGCAGGATCTACTAAAAAATGGCAAGTATGTGCTTGGTGGAAAATATTCAAAAGGAAAATAAAATTTAAAAAACCCAACCAAACACCATAGTGTTTGTTTTGTTTTTTTTTTTCTCCAATGACATAAGAACTCTCATTTTGCATCCCAATCAATCATCTGTCATTTTTCAACAGAAAAATAGGTAGAAGGAAGGGGGGAGAGAGAAAGACAATTCTATTATTTCTATATAGTTACTCATCTATTTTGACATAAAAATCTATTTTGACTGCTTATATAGCTAATTTTCTTTGCCTTTGGGAGTCCTCTTAAAAAGAGTGTATAAAAGTTTTCTTCTGTTTGCTTGAGGAATCGGGAAAATGCCCAGACAGAAGTTTGCTGAGGGATGGAGCCACCAGATCTTGCCGATGTTTGTGTCAGGCTCATGGAAAGAAACAGCACAGAAGCTTGTTAAGAGAGTTTGCCTACCTCTCAGTTTGCCAGTAATTTCATGTGATCAGAACTTTTAATTGCTGTGATCATCAAGCATTCAGCAATGGATATTACAATATTTCCCCCTTTATCATGCTGTAAATTAAAACTATTGTTTCTTCAGTTATATCCAGCAGGTGACACTGGCCTCAGCAGTGTTGAAGGCATTTCTTCAGAGGTATTTCAAATTTCCCCTTCTCAGTACAGTTTCAGTTGGCTGCAACGAGTAATTTAGTATAGGATAGGTAAAAGTGCAGCCCAAGAATGCAATTTAATATACTGGACAGCCTTTTTTTTCACATACTCATTTATCAACCTAAAAGCTAAAGCAAATAGGGATGCAACCTGTAAAGTTGTTGAATAATTTTAGTGAGCTTAACCACATGTTTAGCCTGAGGAAGAAAGAGTAGTTAATTTTATATCTAATTTTTTTTTTTTTTTTCATCCAAAGCACAGGACCCTCCTTTTTCCTGAAGGCAATTTCAAGCTGTTATCCAAGAATGAAAATTGGTAATTGTTGTACTCAGTTGATCTTAATTTTAGTGAAGCTCCAGGCTAGCAAATATGAAAATATCATCTTCCTGGCTGATAAATGGGTTAAATGCATTGATGCAGGATTTTGATGAAGTAGCAATAGTTAATATTTGTTGCTTAGCAAAGAGCAGTTATAATCCTGTCTTTGGAACTAATCCAAATAAGGAGGGAGGAAAAAGTCATTCAGCATCAGTATGAAGTGGGGGTTTTTTATATATTCAGACACACACAAACATTGTTAGACAGCATAAAATGCTCTTGTACCAAATTGTTTGCTCTCTGTGATGTTGAGATGAACACAAGGAGGTTCCTGTGCCCATACCTTGTCCTTTTTAAACATAGGATGATAGACTGTCCCACCAAATAAACTTTTCACCAGGTCAGTGTAATACTTACAGAAATCTGTGTAGAAAATATCTTTATTTTGCCTGTACTGAGGGCAAGAAGCTGTATGGAAAAGCTCTTAAAGGTGAGTGAGCTGCTCAAAACACAAACGGTGCCCCAGGGCCTTGAGGTCTGTGATCAGCTCCAGGGCAGGTCGTGAAAAAAAACGGTCCCATCTGTAAAGGAAATATCCTGGTGTTTCCCTGCACACCAGGGCTTTACAAATCACTCTTAACACTTGTAAAAGATAGTATGCTTTTTTTAACTGAATATAGTTATAAAAATGCAGGTTGTGCTATCAGTCTGGACAACTGTGAGTCTTCTTATTTCATGAATTAAAACTTAATTTGTAGTGGTTCGTTCCTTATCTTCAGAAAGATATTTCTCTCTCCCCTACTTTCTGTGGCCAGACCCGTGTTCTCTGAAATACATCAGGAATCCTTGGGTTTAGATCATCTGAAGGCAGTTTTGGTAAGTGTTTGAGCTTTAGCCATCAAAAAAGCACCTTCCTGCTTTTCACTGTCATTTCTGGTACTTACTGCTATCTGTGCTCCACTACTCAGTGTAAATAAGAGAACAAGGAGTTAGACATTGCTGGAAAGTCAGAAACTGGATTTGGAAGTTTAGTTCAAGTGGAGAAAGAGATTTTGGTTACATCTTATTTCTGATAATATGGTTCTTTAGCTCTAATCTATATTTTCCTGTGGTGCCAAGACTTGCTGCATTTAAAGGTAGAGCGGTTAGTAACAAGACAGTATCTTTTCTGTCAGATCTGCACATTGGACATGCGGGGTGTCATGGATCGTTGTGTTGAACCCTCTGATCTTGAAGGTACTGCACCAGGTGGATTTTCCATAGAAAATGTAAATTTAAAATTATTTAGGATGACTTTTTCTTTTTTTTTCCTTCAAATGAGCCTTCAGTACTCCCATCAGAAACTCTGAAAAGGTCTTAGAAATTCTGCTTCACCACAGGTTTAGGTTGCTGAGAAGTTAGAGTAATACCTCCTGGAATTCAACCAAACAAGTAATGGACGCTTTGAAGGAATATTTAATCCTAAAAGTTATTTCTCCAGTGTATCTGCTCAGGAGGCAACATAGTTTTCCAGCTGTGTACACAAACTAATTCATAGAGATAGCTTCTTTCATTAAAATGGAATTTTTTTTTTAAGTTATTTGCACTGGGATTTTTTATAACCTTAAAGTAGACTGGTTAAAGTCTACCGTCTTCCACTCCACAGGCAACTGTTGGTTTTTTGGGTTTTTTTTTTGATGTATACAAGTATTTGTGGTTTTATAAGATGGGAGCAAAAAGTAAGGAACTGTGACTATTACAGCAACTTAAATACTGCTGTGTTGAAAGAAACCAGATATTATGGATTAATTACGGGGCATGAAAATATTTATGAAGTATGAATTTATTAAAAGACTTAAGTATATCACTTGAAACATCTGCTGTGCAACTTATAGCATGCTAAGTTTTATTTGAATATATATAAATTCTATTGCTAACAAATATAACAATCAGTATTGAACCTTGAAATGCAGCACAAAGTTCTCTAGAAGAATAATATTCAGATAGTAAGTAGGGGGATATTAATTTAAAACACATGCAGTCCACATTTCTAGCTCAGCCTGCAGGAAGTAAAAGCAGAAAATTAGGGACATGTTGACATAATATGGGGATAACTGTCTAGAGAGGCAGGGGTGCCAGTTCAGCAGTGTGTCACACTTTGATTGTGATTATGCACTGTTGTGCAAGCTCATAAGACTAGAAGTCATACTCATAGAAGAGCAGGAGAGAAGATAAAATAAGGCCCTTAAAGGCAAAGCAAGATAGGCTTCTTTCGATGACTTTGTGATAAAGGAGCAATGTCAACTGCTAGGAGCAAGAGCTGAAACTTCAGTCATTAAATGTCAATCCCATCATTCCATTCTCCACTTTTTTTCTTCTAAACTGTAACCCAAAGATACTTTTACTACACTGAGTGCTGGCCTCTAACTTCTACAAGCTCATTTCATCTGTGAGTTTTCCTTAAAAACATTAAGGAAACAGAGACAGAACAGATAAGTAACTTGCCAAAGGCCAAACAAAGCACCTGAGATGGAGTCAGACACAGAACTGAGTTCTCCAGGATTGTTTGTTTAACTAGTTTTCCTGTTTTCTACCTCTTTTCTGTTCCCTGACAGTCCCTCTATTCTTGTGTGAAGTATAAGAGACTTTATAACCCTGTATTTCTTACACTGGTTTGAAAGATCTACAAGAGTGCAATACTCTGATTGTTTTTGTTCAAAGATGGGGGCGTTTCTAGACCTGTCACATCTGAAAAGTGAATGACTTCTGACATATAGTCCTTAGGTTTCAGGCACAAGGGACACATGCAAGGAATATCAAATACGTGGCTGAAGCCGGGCTGCACGTCTGTAAGCATACAATGTTTTATTCTCTACTGAAGGCCTAAAATTGGAATTTTTTCTGCCTATCTAGACAGGGGAACCTCCTTTTGGGTATTATCTGCTATACAAATACTGGCCTACTCCCTGCAGCTAGTTTCATAGAAAGTTGAAGGCAGTCTAAGGAGGAAGACATATCCTTTTATATGTGTTGGATAAGGTAAAAGATATCAAATAAAATGAAGGATTAAAGCATGCTTGAGCTTGAAGTAATAGATATAAAAAGGACAGGAATTATTGTTTACTTACATTTTTCAGCTGGGTGTGTGCAATCATTTTCTTTTTGCTGGGGATTCGTGTATCATGAGTTAATTTACAGCCTCTGCCAACTCCTATAGCGGGCACCACACCAGCAGCCTCCATCATGAGGTACCCAGCAGCCATGTGCACTTGGCCAGGCCGCTGTGCACCCTGTGCTACCTTCTCTCTATACATGCCTCCTCTTCCTCTGGTGCACCCTTGACTTTCCTCACTGTTTCCCCTGATTTCTTCCCAGATTTCTCAGTCTGCAGCAAGGAAAGACCTTCAGAGAAGGTCAGCTTTCTGCTACCCAAAAAGGTGCAAAGCATGCCCTGAAGTCCAGGTGATTCCACACATGGATTGTCACCAGCTTTGTAGTTAGGGACTACCCAGAGATGTGGGGTTTTTTGTTTGTTGGTTTGGTTTTTTGTTTGTTTGGGGTTTTTTTGCATGTCTGAAGTATGGATCTTGCCATGGCTTTCTGACTTTAAAATGTACATGACGTTTCACCATGATGCTGCTTTCCAAGATAGGTTGTCCATTTTGAAAACATTAGGCAAGTGTATTTAGGTGGCACCTGTAGCAGTCTATGTTACCTTAAACACATTAAGGTAGTTTTAAAAAGCACAAAACCAACCAACCAAATGAAAAACGGGGTGGGGAGGGAGCTTTCTGGACATTTTTGTCATGGCTGCTGTTTTATGAAATTGAAATCTAAGCTCTTTAGTGAGGGTGGTCCTTCAAACCAAGATAATGACTGAAGAACTTGATTTTTTTCTTTTTTTTTTTTTTTAAATTTGTTGAGATTTAGAAGCTTTGTTTTCTGCAAATCAGTCTTTCATAGCATAATAGTGCTAAGATCTCTCCTAGAAATCATGTAGAAAGACCGGGTTTTGCACTATTGACAAAGACTAAAATACATATTGCAGTGATTTATGATCTATATAACACATTTTATCCTCTGCATTGCCTATGAGCACTGTGACAGGGTCAAAACCAGTATTAGTAATATACAAATAAAAAGAATGAAACGAGACATCTTAAGACAAATTCATATAATTATATTTCATGTAAAAAATATTAAAAATCATGCATAAAGGTCACACAAAACATGAGAAGAGCAATGGAAAAGACACAGTATCACAGTTGGAAATGCATATGTATTTACAACTGTTTAACCACAACTATTTGAAACTATGTAAGAATTTCTATAAAGTGTTTAAACAAACAGAAAAGATTTCATTATATCCACTAAGCTATGAAGTAAGCTGGTTCAACAATAGTATTGTTCACCTGCAATAAATCAAACCCTTACAAAGGAATTCATATACATCACTTTATTTCTAATGGCTGGTGAGTAGGAATAACTCTATCGGGTCAAATTTCCCTCTATTTCATTAACGAAATCAGTAGTTGGGTTTGGCTTCTTGAGTGTTTTGTAGGTGATAGTTGGAAAGTTTAGGTAAATTGCTGACGTAATGGGGCTTACATTCAGGTTTCCATAGAGAATGCAGACCTCAGTGCTTTGTTTTTCAGAGTCCTTTTGAATTCCTACAGCAGCTGCAAAGCAGAGGTTGGGCTGGGAGTAGGATTAAGGGTACGGATGGGGTGTGGGCAAAGGTCCAGAGGAACCAGGCCAGAGAATGGTGATCTCTGGGAGCAGTTATCTAGTCTCAGTCTAGATTTGCTTGTCAGTAGCTAAAAGTACTAGTATGGCAGTCTGAGTACCCAGAGGCTAATGAGGGAGTATTAAAACTAGAACTGAGGCTTTTTGAGACATCATAATACTAAAATAAACATCCCAAATCATCTTCCCCCTAGTTTTTGCTTTGAGCCTGAAAACAAGCATTTCCTATAGAAATAGTTTCTGGATTTCCCAGGGTAATTACTGGCCAAATGGAAGATCTGCATCTCCTGACAAGCCTTGCTGTGTTTGTATCCATGCACCACTGGGGCTGCAACAGTGACCGTCAGCCTTGGGAGAGTTTTCCTCTAGCTTAAAAAAGGGAGAAGGATGGGTCTTTTGGCTCCTGGAGGAGAGAGGCAGATGGGACAGAGCTGTGGCCAAACACCAGGCGTGTTAGGCTATATTGTGCCACCACCAGCAGTGTCAGGAGGCGTGCAGGGCAACAATAGCATGGGTAGAGAAGGATCATAAGGCTGCTTTTTGTTCCATAGTTTTTCACTGCATAGATGTATTTAAAATTGATCTAGTTGGCCTTACCTTGTATTGATCTTTCTAGAAAAGCAAGCCCAACTAGCGACAGTTGGCAAGTGCACGTAGATGACCTCATGGGATTCAGACAAATGTTTCTTAATGACTTTTGTATTTGTCAGTGAAAGTGTCTGGCTTTGTCCTCCTGTCCTGCACTTAGGGCATGCAGGGTGCCTGCAGGAAGAGCAGGTGTCCCTGCAGCACTTGGTGGTAGGAGCTTGGCTTCTTTAGACGAAGACTGACATGAAGTCCAGAAATAAAGGTATGCTTGGAGCTTTTATTTGGCTTTGTTTTACAACCACCGCTCCTCCTCTTAATCAGCCTAAACTCTAACAAGCATTATGCAAAGCATTGTTACACAGAAAAAATTTTTTCAGAATGAAAAATATGTTTACTGGTAGGAAAGGGGTAATGTAGCAACTCTTGTGTACTTTGGTAAAAAATCAGTGCATAAAAGTTGACTATGTTTCTCTGGGTGATTCAGGCTGGCTGGGTGTGGCAGCTGGGGAAATGTGATCCACCATCCACCAACTGTTTACATAAACTGAAAAGTGTTTGTCTAAGCACCAGGAGACAAGGGCCTAGCTGGATAAAGTGCTGTAAAGAATTCTTTTCGCGCAATGATTCCTATTTGCCATCCAAAGAGGCGGGCAGATGCTTATATGCCAGGACATAAATTTTTGAGGACCAGTTAAAATCCTTTCTCTTAGGAGTGTGGTCAGCTTTGCTGTCCTCAACCCCCCAAGAGAGATGAATGCCTGGCTGGAGAGAGAAGTGGAAGAGTGCCTCTCATCCTCCCAAAATTACCTCTCTAGGCCTTCCAAAAATAGAGAATATAAATACACTACAAAGTAAAATAAAGTAGTTGGAAAAATTACTTCCATTTTGTAAAATGTTTACCAGAGCAGCTGCAGAAATTTCATAATTACGTAATTAACTATTCTGCCTGTCAAGTGGGTCTAGTTTCAGCTAATACTAGCCATGTAAAGCTCTCATATGTAAATGAACTGTCAGAAAGGAGTTCAGAATTTAACATTAGGTGCTGATTTCGGTACTGATAAATTGCTTTGATCCATTGAGTCATGCCTTGTTGTCCTTCCAAATGAATGCAAGCATCTTCTTCTGGAAATGAGTCACCCTGGAGCTGGGGACCAGCCTGACCTAGCTGTTGTCCATGTGTAGTACATACAGGCACATGCATAACTGCTGCACTCAGGTGTTTTACAACCTATGACATATTTATCTTCATCATATTACTGTGAAGTACAAAAATGCTCTTCATTCCATTTTATAGCAGTGGAGTAGAGGTGTGAAATTCTCAAATGTGTTGGAGCAGATGAGTCTTGAGATTAGTGGGAGCTAAGATGCCTGACATAGAATCCCAGCTCACACTGATTTCCGTGGGAGCTAGATGACTTGCCCACAGTAATTCAGGAAAAATGGATCAGAGAGCAGAGTTAATCTAGATACTGTGTCCTAGGGAGCAAACTTTCTTGCTTTTGATTGGATTGAGTTTTCAGTTATCATTTGGAACACATCTCCTACAAAGAGAGGCTGAGAGAGTTGGGGTTCTTCAGCCTGGAGAAGAGAAGGCTCCAGGGAGATCTCCTTTCGGCCTTTCAGTACTTAAAGGGGACCCATCAGAAAGATGGGGACAGACTTTTTAGCAGGACCTGTTGCTACAGGACAAGGGGTGATGGTTTTAAGTTAAAGTAGGGTAGATTTAGACAGAAGGAAAAAAATTGTTTACACCAAGGTTGGTGAGACCTAAGAACAGGCTGCCCAGAGAGTTGGTCTCTGCCCCATCCCTGGAAACATTCCAGGTCATGTTGGACGGGGCTCTGAGCAACCTGCCCTAGTTGAAGATGTCCCTGCTCACTGCAGGGGGGGTTGGACCAGATGACCTTTAAAGGTCCCTTTCAACTCAAAGCATTCTATGATTCTGTGATTTGTTATTTTAAAATATCCACAAGATCTAATGAGAATATACTTCTACTATGGAGTTTATGTTTTCTGCACATTAATTTAGTGCATTTGCAAGCACTTCACTGTAAAAGTCAGTATTTCTGAGTTTTCTGATATAGGGGGAAAAAAAACCCCAAACTGGAAGCAGAGTAGTGTAAAGGTTTAATACTCACATTGCATATGAAAATTACCTCCTCCTTAGCACTCGCCTGCCTTGCTCTTTCACTTGTGCTCTTATGAGTGAGTGGGAACAAGACGAAGGATGATTATTCACGCAACAGAGACAAGGTTATTTTTAGCAAGGGAGATTCCACTTCTGCAAGAATAGTGACATATGCACTTCAAAACTTCTGCTGTGATTGCAAAGGTGGAATTTAGGCAGCAATATCCCCTGAAACAGTACGGGTCTCAGTTTGTGTTTGGCTTCCAGAGCAGAAGCAGGCAGGGCAAAGCCAAATCTAAAAGTACAGCTTTCCTGTGAGAGGCTTCTGCTTCCATTAGTGCTTTATTACACTGAAACGCATAAAAGAAATATTTTAAAGGCACAGAGGTTTGACAGAGCAGAGGTCCATATGTGAGAGTAGTGATTTGAAAGGTCTGTGTGTTCAATATAGCTGTACGTGTCTTCCCACAGGTGAGTCTGGGAAAGGATTGAGCAGATTTTCCCCAGGACAGCTCCATGCATTTTCTATGCCTGATCAAGATCTATTCATTGGGCAAGTGCTGTTTAATCAAGCAGCAGGAAAAGGGTGTGTGCTGTCTTCAGAAGTACAAAGAAATCTCATTCAAAGACAGTCCCGTTCTTAAAAGGCTGGTGTTTAAATTAGACCTGCCCAGACAGGTCTGGCATGTTTAGTGTGACCCCCTTTTACTGTGGATGTTCCGGTTATAACTATCTTACTGCTTCCATTTAAAATAAAAATGCAACTGCCATAGAAAACATAGATCAAACCATGCTCCAAACAGCTGTCAACCCCTGTTGTGAGCAATGTTTCATGATAAACCACTGCTACTGAAAAGTAGCTACAAGCAAAAGTGGTAGAAAAGTACAAAAATTATCAAATTCAGCAGACAAAATGAAGAGATGGTGTTCTAATTAACAAGGGCATGATGGGAGAAATGACACATCTTTTTGTTTTATTCTAGTGTTTGGGCTTCATTGGTTTTGATGCATTCAGACCTAAATGCATGATAGGCTTTGTGACTTTCTTTGGTCCTAAAAACCAAGCAGAGTGTATCCTTTTCAGCTGCATTGACAGGAGAAGCTACAGACCATCTTTGATAGTCAGAAGAGTGGTGTTCTTGGCTTCTCAAGATGCTTTTCCTCTTCTTGGTACTTTATGCAATTCTACTTTATTCTTCCAATATTACATATTATGAAAATGAGTCTTAAAGGTCACCAAGGCTTATTTAAATCTTGTTGCCATGCTATGCTATAGCTTTGCTGGTTATAAACAACTGAGATTATGCTGTGAGATGTGCAGCTTTTAATTTCTGGTGTAGGGGCAGACCACCCTGGTAGCTTTGAGAGTCCATATGTTCAGCTTTTTCCCTGGAAGGCCTCTTGGTGGGTTACAGTCTGCCTCTGTATTCCTCAATCTACAGGCAAAGGTAGCAGATGCTCAAGGTAGGTCTTGCAGTGAGTCATGTATGGAGAATGAATGATCCTTCTGCACAGAACGATGCATGCTGGGAGAAGTGTATTCACACTAAGGCTCCCTAGGAGCCACTCCCAGGCTCTGCTGCTTATGGGGGTGAGTACAAGCCCAGCACTTCCTAATGTCACCAGCTATTTACTGTTCCCCTTCAGCTCTGCAGAGAGAAGGATTTTCGTGGCATGGGTTAGAATGACTGGCAGTAGGCTACCCCTTGAGGCAGCCTTGCAGAGCTTAGGGCTCTCTTTCTTCTCCTTGTTTGGTTGATGAAATTTAGGAAGGTGTATTATACACAGAAGCACTTTACCTCTGCTTATGAAGCATATGAGTGAAGGGGAATTTTCTTCTAATTGAGATGAGATGAGGCAAAAATACAGGTCTCATGCTTTCCAGTGAAACTTCACCTTAAACTGTGCTTCCCTTCTTGTCCCATCACAAGCAACTGGAACCATTTACCAGAATTCATTACATATAATTTTGTCGGAACCCTGATGGACAACAAGAGGATAAGTTGTTGCAGGAGAAATCAGGAACTGCTCCAAGAGATTGGTCTCTCACAGGCAAGAAAGAGCAGGTACTGCTTTATTGATCAAGGAACTAGGGAGCTTTTGCCCATTGGCTGAGAGGAATAAACCTTGGTGGGATTAACAGTGTACAGGATGATAAGGGTTCAGTCTTCACACTTTCCTATGCATAAAAAAGGAAACACAGTCCGGTGCATGTGAGGTACTGCAGGCTGCAAGTGAAGACCCATATTTATAAAAGGGAGCCTGGCATCATATCTAGAGATTTCAATATAGATCTGTTGCGAAGGCGAGGAGGGCAAAGATTTGTCTTTCCTGATTTACGTGAACGTGATGTTGAAATCTTCTATCGAGTGTAGAAATCGCTGCCTTGTGGTTAGATTTTTCCAGATTGCTGCATTGCATTTGCATTCTGGGCCCCGAGTGTGTGTGTCTAAGGGACACCTCATTGCTGGGGAAGATCTTTGTCACCATCTTGTCTTTGCACCAGTTCCTGCCAGCTTCGAGAGGAAGAAAGGAGGCAGGAGGTCTGCAGGATACTGGAGCTCTCTGGAGACCTGTTGCTTTCACCAGAAAGACCCAAAGAAAACCATTTAGGAAGAATTGCTTAGTCTGTAGTAATTTGAAGATTTACCACTGTAACTCCTTATTTATCCTCTTTAAAAGCTGTATTTGAAGTAGGTCAAGTTCAAGACAAGGCAGTTTCTGGGACTGCTGTAGCTTTTTTACTGTTAAAAGTGCATGTAGTACATTGGTGAGTGTGAAAATGGCATGTAAAAATCACCACCTTCTGTTTGACATCCTTAGCTAGCAAAAGTTTCTGTTGTAAACATAAACTTACACACAGGGTTGTGCTGACTTTTTACATTTGTTTATTTTTAATGGATTTTGGTGAAATCTGATGTATATTATTTCTGCTCCTGAGCTGTGATCAGAGTAGCAGTGCTACAGTCATCTCTCAATCGTATCAAATTCTTCTGAAGGCAACAGTGCTACTGCCTGGAGATAAAACCTGAGTCAGAGAATGTTTACACCTTGGTGCAATTCCTTTATTCTTGCTGCTTTTTTTTTTTTTTTTTTTTTTTTTTTAAAGTATTAGATTTTATTTATCCCTCTCTTATAATTTGTAGATGATGTAAAAAGATTGCAGTTTTTCCACAGCACATCTGGGGTGGGGATTATTTGCTATGCAGGAATCCCAAGTGCTAAATGCTGAGTTACTTCTTCCTTGTTCCAACATCTGAGGCATTTACGTGTGTGTCTCTCCACTACTGTACTGCTGTCAGCAGCATGGTTTATGGGGCTTGCAAGGAAAAGCTCTTGTCAAAGTGGGAAAAGAGCTAATTGTACCTTTGTGGGGAATCAAAGAAATTGCATAAATGCGTCCAAATGTTATATAGGCCTATGAGCCTTTGAGAAGCACAAAAGAATTACTTAATACCATGGAATGGCTAGCTGGTTTTGTTTTGCTTAAAAATGTGTTAGGAATATTTCTGATGCTAAGACTTGTTCATTTCATAGGAAGCTGTAAAACAGATACATTTACAAGTCTGAGTAATGGGAAACAGAAAATTTCTGCACAATGCAGACAATCCTTTCATGTTACATCATTCAAAGCAGCATATTCACAGGGGGATATATTCAGGCAAAACTCCACAGCCAGAAGACCAGGCTCCTCTGCTTGGCTGTGCTTTTAATGTAGAAAACTTTTGGTTAAGATTTGTGGGTATCTTTCACACAATGCATCAAAGAGATGAAAAGTTGAGGATAATCATTCCCACACATGAATCTACGTGGGCTAAAGTATAAGCTCTTCTGTCCTTACTGCACTTTAAGAATTATCCCTTACCTTTGCTCTTGAAGATGCCCTAAGAGTGTAGACAGTTCAACAGAGACTGTTGATACTGCAAAATCTTAAAATTTTGCAGGAAAAAAAAATAGTAGTACAGAAGCATTTATTTCCTATCGATACATTTTTTTTTCAGAGCACAGAAGTCAAAGCATGCTTTTATAATGCAAACACATTTCAAAGCTAGAGGAACTGATGTGAATAGCTAGCTTTGCTCTCTGCGTGGCGGAGTGGATCCCAATAACTGATAACTGAACTATAACATGTCATGAAGAGGAGCAATTCAGACTTTATATTATGATAAATGCTGTGTTGGAGGTGGAGGAAAGAAAAAAATGCAGATATCAAGGATTTTTTTTTTTTCTACAATTGTGTGCTGTTTTCAATAAGGTGTCTTGTTCTGAAATGTTAATGAGTCTCTTTAAATTTAACTGTGAGATCGCAAATACCTGAGAGTCAGGAACTGTAATTTTTAGAAAACGTGTAGCACTATGCGAATATACAAAAATCTGGAAGCATGAATGAATGTGTAAATGTACATAAGGCTTATAGTTAGCCATGCAAACACTTGGCTGTAGACCCAGCTTGTGTAGGATGTGTAGGCAGAGGTGAACGTGACTGAAAACATAGCCCTGTGCCTATCTCTGCCTTGGCTGCTAGCAAGGTGTCTCCATCCTGACATGCAACAATCTTTACATTCCTGTCCAACCTGAAGCCAGAGTGAATTTAATTAGGGAAACTTTATGCTAAGCTGTCCTGCCTCAACACACACAGGCTGAGAGTCAGCTTTAGCTGTGCCAGGCACTAGGCAGAGCATATAAAGACTATGGAAAGTATGTTTGGAGACAATCTGGTCTTTGTCCTATTCCCCTTTGAGAATGAAAGGGTTAGCAGTGAGAAAAGATTTTTGATAGCTGTTTAGAGAGACAAACTGACCCACCAGACCCACAGCAGCTCAGCAGAGCGTTGGCCAGGACCAGAGTCAGGTCCATGAGTGCCAAGCACAGAGCCAGCGATGCAACCAGATGCCACTGCTGGCAACACTGATGAAAAAAAAGCATCCAGACTTTTGGCACTTGGGTCTTGCATCTGCCAAGCTTTTCTCCCCTAATTAGCCCCACATACCACTCCAGATAAAGGACTGTTCTGGGAGGAAGGGGCCAAGAGGAATGAGCATCCTGCAGCCAAGAGGAGGAGGAGGTTGTGAGGTGCCCAAAGCTGCCCTCGCTTGTGGGGTTTCCTTTCCAACCTACAAGAGTTCAGGGGTTCCTGGTTTTACACTCCTGTTGTTTTTTTAAAAGCATAATTGTTTGGAGAAATTAAGCATTTCAGTGCTGTGATTTTGATTTGCTCGCTGCTCCACTGACATCTGGGTCCCATCTTGTTTAAATGCTGCCAGCCATCTGGGGCAGTCAGTCCTTACTTGCCAATACTGACTGACATGCCTGCCCATCCTGGTACAGCAACCGTGAGTCGTGCCAATCTAGTTGGCAACCCATTTCTTAGCAAACAATTGACATTTACGTCTATTTTTTTTATAGGTGCTGATCATTTCTGGGGTAAGAGAAAGAGTGTAGCTGAATTTAGTTTGTTTTTTTTTTTTTTCCCTGTGAGCTCAACCTGTGTACGCCTTACCCCGATTACAGCAAGCAAGTTGCCAGCACTCAATGTCATGCACTTAGCTGTGAACAAATGCTCCTTTGCAACATTATGAACAAGTAGATTACCTGAGTTTTGAGCACTTAATGCAGACTATAAAGAGGCTGTGTATTTTAATTTGCATTTTCAGTGTTGGCCCAGCAAAGCAAAGCAGTATCGTAGCATTGCCTTTGTCCAGCTTTGATTGACATCTGTACTGAACATTTAAAACACCAAGTGCTTTCCCAGGCCTTTAGGGATAAGTACTGGTGCACATCCAACACTTCCCTTGTGCGTCAGTCTGTCTTTGCCATATTTATCTTGGTGTGCTTCAAACTCAAGGAACTGCTGCTGTTGATTGCAAGTGGCCTGTGGAGGAGAGGTTGCCAGTGACACCAAGCTGTGTGGTGTGGTTGACACGCTGGAGGGAAGGGATGTCATCTGGAGGGATCTTGACAGGCTTGAGAGCTGGGCCCGTGTGATCCTCATGAAGTTCAACAAGGCCAAGTGCATGGTCCTGCACATGTGTCAGGGCAATCTCAAGCACAAATACAGGCTGGGTGGAGGATTGAGAGAAGCACTGAGAGAGGAGTACTTGCAGATGTTCGTTGAGGAGAAGCTCTACATGACCTGTCAATGTGTGTTTGCAGTCCAGAAAGCCAACCATATCCTGGCCTGCATCAAAAGAAATGTGACCAGTTGGTTGAGGGAGGCGATTCTGCCACTCTGCTCTGGTGAGACTCCACCTGGAATACAGAGTCTATTGGGGCATCCAATGTGAGAAGGACATGGACCTGTTGGAGTGAGTCCAGAGGAGGACCATGAAGGTGATCAGAGGCCTGGAGCACCTCTCCTATGAAAACAGGCTGTGAGAGTTGAGGTTGTACTGTTTGGAGAAGAGAAGGCTCTGGGGAGACTTTATAGCAGCCTTCCAGTGTCTGAAGAGGACCTACAAGAAAGCTGGAGAAGGACTGTTTTCAAGGGCATGTGGTGATACGATGAGGGGTAATGGCTTTAAATGGAAAGAGGGTAGATTTAGATTAGATGTGATGAAGAAGCTCTTTGCTCTGAGGGTGGTGAGACACTGGAACATGTTGCCTAGAGATGTTGTGGATGCCCCATCCCTGGAAATATTCCAGGTCATGTTGGACTGGGCTTTGCGCAGCCTGGTCTACTGTAAGGTGTCTCTGCCCATGGCACGGGGGTTGGAACAAGATGATCTTTAGGGTCTCTTCTAACCCATAAGAATCTGTGATTTGTAGTAATGTATTTTCAGACCTATAAAGATACCTCAGGGCATTGTGAATTCTTTCCTTTTACCTCTTCTTAGCAAAAAAAAAAAAAAAAAAAAATTAAAATATGTGGAATATTAAGTCTGGTTTTGCTGAAAACTTATTGGAAGAATCTAATTCAGGAAATGAGATGCCAAAACTTTCACAAAGGCTTTTTTTCTCCCCCCATCTGTTTAATCAGGTGTTTTAGTATAGAAGGTGTTTTAACAAAAGGTTGTGCAGATGGTAGGGAAAACATTTGACTGTTTGACTAAAAATCATTTCCTCTCTCAACAGATCTCATTAGTTCAACTGCTATAACTGCTATGGAGTACAAAGTGCCTGGATTCAGTGGCAAAAATTTATAAGCAAGAGAAAAATAAGTGAATATCTAAATAGCTTTCGTTTTAGTGGGCACATCCAAAGGAATGACATACTCCCTTGTTTTCTCTGTAGAAATGATGTATTCCTTTATTTGCCACCCCTTCCTAACTGCAATATTGTTTTGGCACCTGTGCTGTGTAAGCTGGGTGTTAATTCTGACTGTTGTAGCAAAGCACGGAGCAAGTGCTGATTCACAGGGCTCTGAACTGCTGCTCGCTAAGGGCTCTTCTCATTACCTTGCTATTTTGTTGCAGTGGGATCAGCTCTGTGCCGGTAGCTGGGTTCTGTACAAGCAAAAAGCTGGTCTCAGTCTCGGAGAGTCTGCAGGCTCCCACAGCCTGTGTGTCTTACTCCAAACTGTAACGTCAGTCAGATTTTGCTGAGTGAATCACACAGTTTTGTTTTGCCATATTCAGATGACACCTCCTCCTCTTAGTGAAAACATGCTGGAATAGCCTCCCAGCATAACCAGCCAACAAAAGGGTACTGCTGATGGCTGACAGCTCTGACAGGTGCATTTTAAACTGGATTCAGTTTTGTCATCATGCATATAAAGGAGTGTTGACGGTGGAAAAATAAGTGGATTTTTTTAAATGTAATTTTGTAACTTTGCCAGACGCGGCTTCGTTAAGAACTCCAAACATTGCGATCTTCCAAGCAGGGTGATTCAAATGCAGATACGTTTGTTTTGTGAGGGTGCTTAAATATTTAATTCCTTAGTGGAGTTTGCAGAAAATTTGATGTGGCTGCTGGGGAAAGATTTGCCCGTTCTGGTTTGAGAGCAGGATGACTCTGGGGTTCTTCAGTGCTCCAAGTGTGCTTCCGCTCCGTCCCTGTAATTTTTCACCACAAATTGCCTTGACTGGCTCAATGATTTTTGTCATTGTGCAGGTCACTAACATTCAGTCATAATCTGAAGCAGAATACTTGTGTTAGCCTTTTGCAGACTTTGGGGCATCATGTTTGTACTTTGGAAGGAAAACAGGAACCCACAGCTCTGTTAAAAGCAAATGCCTTAGACGCCAGTTGTTTTATTTCTTTCCTTTTGCTGTACCCTCTTTGTGCAAAGGCTCCGGGGATAAGCACAGGAGAGAAATTTAGGAATTCTAAAGGATCAGAATTTTGTGGTTGGTTTGGTTTCATCAGTCTGGAAAGATGTTTTTGGTTGGTTTTGGTTTTTTACTGCATATTTTTTCTTTTTTTTTTTCTTTTCTTTATTTTTTGTGAGGATAATTTAGAGGAACTTTAAGATCATTTAATTGCCTGAGACACAGGTAAGCCATTGAGAGACCATCTTTAAACATACATGTGGAAAAACACAAATGGAATAAGACCCATTTGGTGTATTTCATCTGGTGTAGGTCTGAGGGCTTGGGTAAATTTGGAACACACATTGACTATAGAAGGGTCTGTCTGTTGAATTCCTTATATGCTGAGAAAACATTAAAAAATTTTTGGTAGGAAAAAGTATCATGTTAGTTTGACAGTGATTTGATAGATTGATAACCTCTGCTCCTCCCATGATCAGACATACATGTGCTAGGATCTATAAACCGTCTGGGTTTCCAAAAGACCCTAAATTTTCTGATGCTAATAGCTTTCAGTTGAGAGAGTAAATTAAGAACATCAGCACCAATGTGAAGCTTTGGTTGTCATGTTAGGGTGATCTTTTAAAGCATGATCCCTTCTTCCTTGGAAGTTACAGCCCTCCCTTTCTGGGTGTGGAACGGTGGTATTTTATATTTTATGTACATATATATATGTGTTTGGGGTTCTTTTCCTCTCTAAGTGTGAATATCTTCTGAGCATGTAAACTATCTAGCTTCATGTTTAAGGTAGGGACTGTAGCATTTTTGTTTAGAAAATTACATCTAGTTCTTTATAACATTGGCTTCACGTTTAAAGTCTCTGTATATTTTTACATGCACAATTCACATCTGCAGACAGGCCTAACTAGTGTTTGGACTTGACTTTCTTCTTGAAAAAATATGACTCTCAAATACATTCTTTTCTTGTGAGGCTTAGGAATATTGATTTAAATTTTTTTTTTTTTTTTTTTTTTTTTTTAATGACTTACGTGTCAGACCACCCTTCATTTCTAGTACTGAAATGATGTGACAGTCTGTGGATGGCTGTGGAACAAGTGATGTCTTGGTAATGGCCCAACACAGATTTCAGGCGCAGCACTTCTGCCTCCCTTGCCAGCCTCTGAGGCTAAAAGTCTGCCTCTGTCCCAGTATCTCATCTGCTTTCTCACTTGGACTCAAAAAAAAGGTCAACCCTTGACTTTACAGGTCAGTGCCATGAGTGGCAACAAACTAAAGACTGATGGGGGAAGTGTCAAAGGGAAAAAGCCTTTAAATTTGCGTGTTCTGATCAAAACCCAGACAGGACACAGTTCTAGGTTTGTCCTTTGTGCTGTCGGTACAGGGGCTGCCTCCTTCCCTGGTCTCCAGGCTGCAAGCTGCCAGGTGCCTTTTGCTCTCAGATACTTCAGCAGAGCAAATTTCCAGCAACTTGTCTGACCACCCATTGCCTGACAACCTATTGCTTGAAAACCTCCACTGTGGAGCAACATGGCAAGGGGCTGCACAGCAGGTATTTGGAAAGAAAGAGGACTTCACTGTAGAACAGGCTGTAGTATTTTAAGACCTGGACATCGGATTCACAGCTTTCTTCGTGAAAGCCACCTCTCATTGTTTCACATTTATATCAATTTGCTTAAAATTCTCCTACCTGAGGCTGCGGACACGTATGTGTGTGTGTATATTTATTAAAAAACCCCACGCATATGCATACTATGTCAACATACGGAATTCTCATTTCTGTGTTTTTAAACTCAGTCAAAAAAAGCAGCTAAAAACTGAACACAGACAAATATTTCATCTAAGCCCAGAAGCGACTGCAGGCTGTGACTACACCTTCCATTCTGCTTGCTAGAGCTCAGTACAGTGAGACACTGCTTGGCTAAGTACATGCTGAAGGTCCCAAAGCAGGTCTGACAGTGGTGAAAATCCCAGCTAGGAGTTTTGCTTCTCAGTACATTTATGTGACAAACTGTTGTCTGTGGTGCTTTAAACTGAGGAATAGCTTTACAGACAAGCAGAGGAAAATCACTAAGGGAACAAACGCAAATTTTTAAACTGTATTATGCAAAGTTGGATCACAAAAGAGTCATATCTGGGAAAGGACGGTGTTTGTGATATTTCTCTAGGGAGTAATTTAGAAGCCATAGTATTTCCCTCAAACTTGGGTTTATGATCTGATTAGCATGGAAATGAACAGAGAAAAATATCAAATCAGTAGGGAAAAAAGATATGTGTTTTTTTCAAGATGTAAGGAAATGGCTAGAGTGGTAGAGCTTGAATATTATTCCTTCCAAAAATAAAAGGAGAGGGAAGCGGATGTGAAAAGCTCCATGTGATGACTGTCCTGTCAAGCCACTAATGGAGACTCTTCTGAGCTGTTTGTTTTTATCTAACCTTGGAATTAGAGAATATGCATGTCTGGAATTCAACATAAGCAGTGAAGTCCTAGTTCCCATACTCTGGTACAGGTGTGCAGTGTGTTGCTCTGGGTTGTTACCTGTGAGTGGGGAATGGGGCGGTCCCTGTCCTGTCCCCTTGGGAAAGCACAGTGGGAGCAGTGCTTGGCTACAGCACTGGGAACCACAGCAGGGGATGGAAGTGACATATAAAAGTCCAAGTTGATGCCTAAAATGCTAGAGGAAAAAAACCCAAACATTAGTCCTCTCTGTATTTATGTACTGGTTGTGCACCTGAGTTCTCAGCACAATTTACATTGGGATGCTGTTCCAGTGAGATTTTTGCAACTGTCATCGAGACAGTGAGGAGAACTGATTCAAAGTGGCCTGGCTAGCTGTACATGCTCCTTTGGCGGGGTGTATTACAACGTGCTTTCACAAGAAAGGTAAAATAGGATTGTGCTACCTGTTACAGTAGAAAAATAAACACAATTTTTTTTTTTTTTTTTAAGTACAAAAGGTTAATCCTAGTACTGAATGAGTTTAGAGGGAAAAATGAGTTACAAGAGGACTTCCTCTACCATATATGAAGAGCTTGAGAAAGCGGAATTCACTTTATGTGTCAAGCAAGGGAGGGAGGCTGTGGAAGGGAAGGATATCAGGGGTTATGTTTGTCCTCTGCAGTTGTACTGTTGAGCCAATTTCAATCATGTCATGGCCAGATACCAGAAACCTGCATTATCTTAACTTCCCAGGAGTTAATTCATGTTTTGGTGGAGTTCAAGGATGACTTGCAGGACTAGCAAAGCAGCTCTTTGTTAAGCTTATGAAAACTAAGACTTGTGATGTATTTTGTAACATCGGTACACTGGATCTAAATCTCAGATATCCCATGGATTAGTAATTCCTGCAATGAAGGCAGGCTGCAGTGACCTACTAGAGACTAGCACAGGGGCAAGATGTTTCAGCAACTACCTAGCCTCAGATGGAGCTTTGGAAAAGGAGTTGAATACATAACCAAACCTTTTTTTTTCTTTCTTTTTTTTTTTTTTTTACTGCAGTAAAGTGTTTAAGTACTGAAATATGAAGGGAATACAAAATTTGCATACATTAATATAGATTTGACAGGCAATTTATCCTCAAAAATAAGGGAAGGAGCTGGTGAATACCAAAGTGTTTTCTTTTTTAAATTAAAGTTTTTGATTTTCATTTCAGAATGAGAGTTTTCTTTGTTAGATAATTGGAATAAATGGAAGAAATACTTCCTTTTGAGTAAGAAAGACTGTTTCCGTTTGAATCAATTGTACAAGCCTCTGTGTGTACAAATTTTTCTTTCACTAACCAGAAATTGCCATAGAGAGCTTTTTCAAGAGTCTGACTTGTGTAACAGAAGGTCTTAAATGAAAAGTATCAATGTTTTGACTTTTTACATATGTTTATTCTTGATATTTAGAAGCTAGTAACAGACAAATAATTTTATGGGAAAAGGGAAAATTGCTTATGAGAAAGTAATGGAGATTTAATTTGTTTCTTCCCCAAATAAACTGTCAGAAGATCTGGCAGAAAGAAATCTTAGGCAAACATGCAGGTTTTCTTCTAGCTCTTTTTTGTTTGCTTTGTTGCCCTAAATATCTACAGAATGAGTAAACTGTAGGACTTTTTCTCCTCTTGTGCAAATTACATGTGAGCACATAATTACCTGTTACAGTAATTACTTCATTTCTGCACAGAGGTAGCAACTATATGCAAATAAAGCACACAAATACCTGAATATTTTGTTATTTGTGTTTCATGTGCATGAAAATATGCATCACATTTTCTATGTAAAGGTAACTGATGATCGTCTCATTTCTAGTGAAATGCAAACAAGTTCTTAATGACATATCTCAAGATCTAAATTCAATTAGACTTGTGTAATGATCTGTCAAGAGGGTATTAAATGCAAGGTTTTCTAGATATCAAAACCTTTATGTCTTGTATCAAACACTTGAACAAAATAGTTGTGAATGAGGAGTATTAAATAAAGTCTACCTTGGCATCGTGAGATTTCCTCTCAAGGATGCTCCCACAGAAATTACAAAAGAACAACAGAGTACTTAGCATCCTACCAATGCTTCCTTCCCCATGAAAGGATTAAACAAGGACAGGCTTAAAATTCACCCTTGTCAAAGAGTCTGTGCTTGAATGGGATTCTCTCTGATCTAAATTCTCAGTGATGAAAGTGTGAGTCTTGCTGTATTTTTACAAGAGTCTCCCTAAAAATTCTCCCCTCTTACACCTCAGGCAATGAAGAATGTCACAGTGTTTCTGAAGATCTGCAGGTTTTTTATTTTATGACATTTGGTCCAGATTAAATAAAACAGAGACCTGCATCCTAGTTGGTGTCACTGGAAGCGGTGGATGCTTAGGATTATCCCCTTTTCTTTGGAAATGCTGAAGTGTCCCCAGAATGAAGGCATGGCACCAGCATAGAGGGATTATATGTACCTGTCCAGTTCAGTCTAGATTGTTTATCTTTTAAACACTGTTAACCACCAATTAGCTGGCTCTTCTGCAGCCAGAAATTAATAAATTCCATTAGTGATCAGTTACAGGATGATTTTTTTCCCCTTCCACCTTGTGTGCTTGGCTACTGTATCTGTGGTGCTTTTCTTTCATCCATGAGGCAGAGCAGAGGGTGAAGCAACCAGCACCGATCCCACGTGGGGCTGACTGACCACTGCTCACCTCCCTTTGCAGAGACCAGTGAGGGTGTAGCCCCACTTGTCCTCGCTTGTCTGATGCTTTTGACATAATCAGCCAGGTCCCTCTTCTTGAAATCTTTGGATTTTTGCTTTTTGCGGCTCTGTTCTCACAGCTGTTGTGTTGCCCACCCTGTATGTGTTTCCTTGTAGATGTGTCTGTAGCTCTCCCTCTCTTACAGACACCTGCTCTGCGGGAAAGGCATCATCCACCTCTGTTCGGATCTCTGCAGATCACAGGCTGTGACAAAATTCTCTGATTCCTGTGTGTCAGATCTGTCACAGAGCCTTTTGTACCTAACTACGTCTTGTCCAGTCTCTGAGTTCTTTTTATTGCAAATCCCCTTAGGTAAAGAATCTGTGGCTGTGCTCAGAAGTCTATTGGTAACTTTTGGCCCCAGCACGTTGCTCTGACCATAGCAGTTCTTGGCAGGCATCCCTCCACTGCCTCCCTGTGCCCCATCTGTTATAACCTGTCTCTACCTTACAAGAATTGATGCACAGTGACAAGGAATGTCTTACATTGTATGTTTTTTAGAGGCAAGAGTCTGTTTCTTTACCCCTGTGTTTATATATCATCTAGTCCAGTGAAGTGTGGATTAACTGGTAGTCCTAAATGCTCTCTAGAAGTACACGTAATAATATAGGGAAATAAATGTTGGATTTACAAACGAAGGATTACCTCTACATATATAGCATATGAAATATATCAGGACAAAATTAATGTGTAATTAGAAATAGAGAATATTTTGTCCATTATGAAGCGTTCTAGACAGGAATGGGAGATATTAGTTTATTCCTCTAAATCAAAGTTATTCCAGTTCTTTAATCCCTCCTTAATGATTTCCTAAATTATATTCAGAAAAGCCATAGGAAAAAAAGAATAATGGCATTGATTTTATTCTTTCTTTTTTGCATTCTTTGAAAGGTCTGTTATTGAACATGTAAATGAAAAGACAGTCAAAAATCTTTTCATTTAGATGAAAAGCTAGATCATAGAGAGATTTGGAGATATAGTTAAGTTCTGTGCTTTCAGTCATTCATTTCAATAGCTTAGGTACTGCTGGATAGCTGAATTATGGTAAACTGGCCAAACGCATCCTGGGAATTTAAGGGAACAATGCAGAACTGGAGGCAATGCAGGTGAAGGAGGAGTTTCTTGCAGGCTCCCAGTCTCACTCCCTAGTGCAAACTGGTCCAACAGGAGGAATGGAAGCTTTTAAAACAGTCTATTTCTGGGAGGACTAGTCCCATAAAGCCACCTGCTTTTAGCAGAGCCTTTGAAGAATGCTTTGCAATCTCTGAGCACAATCTTACTCCTGTTCAAACTGCAGATTAGAATGAGGAATGAGATTGGTTGTTTGGTTTGCAGTCTTTAAAAGAAATGATTTATAAACACAAACTGTAACTAAATTTTGAAGGGAACTGCATCTTCAGACATCAATGGCATGATTAGAAACACGGTGGGGAGTACATGCATAAAGCTTCTTTTAATTCTCAGCTTTTCAAGCATTTAATAGCTTGACAGCAACATTTTAATAACAGCCGAGTAGGCCCAGTTTTGGCATGCACCGCATACGGAAACAGCTTCTGGAACCTGTCCATGGAGCAGTGAATTCCGTTTCTGCAGGCTAGAGCTCAGGCGGAGATAGAGCGCTGAGATCGAGCACTTGGGATTCAAGACACTTCTCCATTGCTCGGTGCTTGGGAGCGTTACGTGTTCTACGCACCAACTCGTTACTCACCCCCCCCTAAGCCGGGGGTTGTGCTGAATTAATTTTTCAGCACACACTTTCTTTCTACACTGACTTCACTGAGCAGTGCTGAAGAAAGCCGTCTTTTAGCAGTGAAGTTTCAGTTCTGGAATTTTGTGGTGTGCTCTGAGCTGCCTAGAGTGACAAGGCAGAATGGGTACGTCTGGAGACCCTTTGAATAGGACTTCTGAATACTAGAGCTCCTGTCAGTAGTTGCTGCCTTTAAAAAAGAGAAAGATTTGACCCTTCTAAACCTTGGATTTAATCTTTAGAAGGGAAAGTGCTTTAAAAAAAAAAAAAAAAAGGCATTCTAAACTCAACTGAGTTTCAAGGGACTCAAGAAGTTGTATTTCCTGATAATAACATATCTTTGATTCTCTCTTGTGTTGCATTTTGTTTAGTCCCTTATGGCTCTGAAAGGAAAATGTAAATATGCTTATGGTTATGAAAAGCGGGTGCTGATTGCTACAGGAAGAGAATTTACCAATAAATAGTTTATCCAAGGAAACTGAAAATTTGGGATGTTTAGACTATTAAAATTGAACTGCTACTTAGGACCTTGCATGCAATAAGACTTCAGTCTTCCATCAGAAACAAGATACAGGTTCAGACCAAACCAATTATCTTTATAGTACTTTGCTACTTCTTTTGGTTGATTTTGCTTTCTATTTGTGGGCTGTTGTGGGATTTTTTCTGTTTGTCTTTGCTGGGTCTGCTCCACAGAAAGAGGATTCTTTGCTAGTGGGAGGGCTGTGTCAGTTGAGAGGCAGAGAGGTGGCACACCTGCTTCTTGGTGCTTCTCACGAGCTTTT
>JAAGNO010000103.1:59234-70900 GCA_033439905.1 Ceryle rudis
TGCATGACCCACTGTAGAAAATTAATTTAAAAAATACATATATTTCTATTGGGAGAAACTTCCATGGCTCTTTTTAAATGGCCTTTTTAAATTCAAATTCTTGATCAAATTTCTTGATCTTGCTATATCATTTTCCAAAAGATGATAAAAAGACCCTATTTGCTAATAAACAGCTGACAAAACACTGCAGTGGGAATTAGGTTCACAAGCTGTTTCTCAGTATTACACGTTTACATTTTAAGACAAGAGAAACTGACTGCCTTTATTCATCACATTTGTATCTTAACGTAGCAGAAATTGCATACCACTCACCCAAATTAATCCACTGACCTTGTTAAATATATGTGGGATTTTGTAGGCAAGTGTCCTAAATATAGAAGCAAATTGCAAATGTTGTTTGACCAAACGCTCTTACATTGGCTGGGAAATTGTGCTCATGCAAATTGTGCACACAAATGGTGGAAAATGAATTAATTTACCTGTCATTTGAGTGCATTAGCTCCTAAGATGAAGCAATATACGCAAGCAGAGATATCCAAAGACATTAAACAATTTAAGTTTGGTCCAATCTATACTGTGGCAATAATTGTATATTTTAATTTAGTAGTGTTGAGGTTTCTCATTCCTTTGGCTGGTTTCCTTCTCCGTCTGAGCCCTGGTCGTAGCTCATCTGTTTCCCAGGGCTGTTCTGGCTCAGGGGTGGCACAGATGCCGTGGGCGACATTGCACCCTGGCAGCAAGCGGGCGCTGCCAGCTCCAGTTCCCAGGGACTCAGCATGGCATTCCCTCAACAAGTTCAGTCACCAGGTTAGGCATCTTTTAATCTAAAAAATCAGGAAGAGCAATTGGAAACAAAGAACTACACCGTCCCTGTAACCCTGTGTTGCCCCTCAAAGCAAGTAAAGGAAATTGATAAACTCTAAAAATCATGGACATGGTGAAAAATTACACAATGAAATGGCAGTGTAGAAGGGCAGGTTCTTTTAATTGGTTTATGAGTTTTCTGATCTGAATTTTTAAGGAAGTTGTTCCACCCTCTTGGTTTTTGTATTACCAAAGAGTAGAGGGCAGGGACCCTCTGGATCCTTCTGCAAACAATCAACCATAACATTTTCAGTATCAACAAATTTGAAAGCTGTAGTCATTTATGCATGTGCTTATATTTAAGCATGTGAATAATCCCACTGCCATCCAATATAAATCTTTGGAGGTGCCTGATTGGAGTTAGATACCAGAAGACTCGGGTGTCAAAACTTAGGTTTTTCTTGTGGCATTTTGGTCAAAATAAGCCATATAAGAGAATATATATTGAAGCCCAAGGCAACTGACTTAAGGCTTTTCAAACTCTGGCTTCAAAACCCATGTAGAAGGGGGAGCATCTTGAGGTCAGATGATGTTCTTGCTGATAAGCTGCGTACTTCTAATATCAACACCACTTTCAGGATCATTTATAAATTCAGTTCCACTGCTCTGTGCCCAGGACATACACCAGGGGCGGTGGCAGCTCCAGGCTGAAAGGGGCAGCTGGAAATGGTAAAAGGTGCAAAGGCAGCAGCTCTCCTGAACACTGAGCAGGTTCTACAAGGGAGTGACTATGCTGTACACCTCATGGTAACAGTGGCTTTGAGCCCTTTGAGTACAGCCTGCTTCTTGGTTGTGTTCTTCCTCTGGCAGGTGTCAACAGTGAGTGAAAATTGCTCAAAAGTTTTCAAAATGTGCAAAAGATAAGTACTACCCTTGGAAAGACTTTTGTTTTTTATTTATAGCAGATAAAGGGATATGAACATGTTCTCAACTAACACTTGCCCTGTGTTGGCAATAGTATATTTCAAAATATGACTGGATTTTAAAAGGAAATTGTCAACCCTTCCATTTGGATTTCCAGTGGTTAGATTAGAAATCTAAGTAACTGGTTTTGAGAATAAAACATATATAAAAGGAGGTTTTAGTTGTTTTATACATTTCGCTGCTCCTTTTAAAGTAGTAAACTCCCACATTTCAGTGTAGAGATATTTACTGCAGAAAAATCAGGATCAAAATAGATAAGATTTGAACAAAACTGATCGATCGACAGCATCTATATGATCCATAGACTTTAATCCCTCTTACTAGCAAATCTTTTCGGCGTTCAGTGGCATTGTTTGTTTTAGCTCCCTAAAAAAATGCACATGATGGGAAGAGGTATGTTGATAATAATGTGCTGTGAATAGCATGAAGGCATTCCGTGCACAGCGTATCATATCATCCGTCATTAAGTTTTTCTTCTCCCTCTCTTGCTAATGGCAGTGAATCAAATATTTAAATGCATTTGTTAGTCCTCCGTGCAACTATAAGATTATGTTCAGCGGGGAAGAAACAGATTGTGTAGTACATTAGTCTGTAAAGTGCATTTTAAACTGGAGATTTAGTGACAGACACAGAGCAAATGAACTCAGAAAATTAACATTGGAATTTGCACTTAAAATGCTTCCTAATTGGCACCTCTTGGGATACGTTTTGAACTCACCCAACACAATTTTTTTCTTTTTACTGAAAACAGTCAGTTTGGGCTGACAGCACCTGGGTCATAGTGAATGAGAGATGATGATGTATTTGGCAGCTTTTCTAGTTGAGCACTGACAAGTCTTGTTCTCTAAAGAAAAAAATCAAAACATATCAATCCACATGCTCACTGTACTGAGGAACTCCGTTGTCATATCTTTCAAATTGTTTTAAGGTTTCAGCACCGCAGAAATGAATGCATAACAGAAGGAGACAACTATACGCAGTTTCACTTTGTTGAAAACAACTACATAAGGAAAGCAGAACCTAACTAGCAGAGTCCTGATAAGGTCATGTCAAACAAATTAATAGGAGATGGAAAAGAAAAGCTTAAAAATCATTCTTTTAAGATGATAGTCCTGCTGGATGGAAAGCTAGTTGGGCCAGCCAATCATGTCCTCCTCTTGATTTACCGCCTTTTATGTCCTCAGGATCCTATGCTGTCTAGATTTTCTGAGTATATTTCCTAATCCTCTCCTAGGGTGTTTGTGTGTCTGTGCTGACCTGATCTGCCATCCAGACCTCATTAGGACTGCTTACTGACTCTGATCCAAAAAGCCACCTCCTCCCTTCTCTTCCAGTTGAGAAGACGACAAGACAAGAAAGACATCATATTGACCTAAAATTATTTTTGAGTGCAGAATGCCTGGGTTTCCAGAGAGAGTGCTCAGTGTACTCCATTTCCAGCAGCTCCGTGTAGGCTTTAGCAGCTGGAAACCCGCCTCGCTGTTGGCTGGATTTGCCAAGACATCAAAGAACCTGGGGCTGATTTTTGGTAGTAGTTTTTGCATCACGGTGCTCTATCACTGCTTAGTTACCGTTCGTCACTATAGCCTCATATGGGCTCCCGGCGATGCTGTCACAAGGTGATCCAAGCCCGCAGGTATAAGAGTGAGGAGGGAGGAGTATGGGAGGGAATCTCACCCTGCATGTTGGGAGGAGAAGGGTTAATCCCAACCTTAGTCAGGGGATAAATACTAAGAATTTGTGAAGACTTTTTTCACTTCTTTTGGAGAAAGTCAGGGTCACTTGTGCTCTCCTCAGGAGTCTGCACCAACAGAATGGAGCATGTGCTAAAAACACCCACTGAAAGATAATTTTCAACCTTAGCTAAATGCTGCAGACCTGGGCAGCTCCTTTAAGTTCCGCCTTCTGGCTTCTGGTTGGATCACCCAGTAACCATACAGAAGTTCTGTATTTTTAATTGCAACAGAACTATTATATTTATGACGGTTTAAACTCTCTGTTACAGTTAAGAAAAATAGTTTTGAATGCATATATGTAGCGTGGTTCTTACTGTTTCAGACACATGGGACCAAATCTGCAAAAAGTATCTATTAATGATCGTGATTGAGCTTTACTGAAGGGTTTCATTGAATGAGGACTAAGATAACTTTTTTTTTTTTCCTGATTTTTACCACTGTTGTTTGTTGTGAAGAAATTGAGTCAAGGAGGAAAAGAGGATAGATGAGTGAAAGGATATCCTCACATACAAAGTTGCAACAATGATATCTGTGACCTTGAATCCTTTCATTCTGTCTTCTGTTGAATTGCCCAAGGATTGTTCAGATGTATATGAGCATTTGTAGGGATATTTTTTTTTCTGCATTGAAAATAATCTAGTCAATAGGTTTGTGTTTAAATATAGCCCTGTTTCCTTCCCTGTAACCTGTTGCTTAGTTCTGCTGACTACATGTCCCGAGGCACAGTCTTCTCATCCCTTTGTCAGTGGAATCTACTTAATTATTCACCTTAGAGCAAAGATGTTACAATTATAGCCTTCCCTTTGTGTAAGTAACCAAGTATCTCTTTGACTGTTATTTTAACTGTTTAAGAATTAAAATATCTGGGTATAAATCTGTCCCCTTTATTCATCTGATTTCATGGGGTTGTGTTGCTTAGCTGAGAAGCTGGGATTTAATCTGATAACTGCTATTTTACAGATCACATAAGATGAATCTAAAATTCTGAATAAAGAGCTGTGGGAAAGCAGCTACACATTTGTTTTTTATCAAAGGATTTCTGTGGGTTTGGGATCTGGCGCTCTTTTTCTTCCGTAATGATTTAGAATTATTTCCCTTTTATCCTTGACAATATGTGTGAAAAGAGCTGCCACTTCTAACGATTCCTGATCCTGAAACCTTCCTGAAAATTTTGCTGTGTTTCCTTGTCTTCTTCCCTCTAGCAAATAAGGAACCTGGAGCGAGTTCCCCGTTGTTTGTAGCAAATGTTTACTAACATATTTACCCTCATATATCCCTGTGTGTTCAAGGTGCAAGGGCGCACTGCAGAGATCTTGCTCACACAGATCTATAATCAATCAAAGCTGCGTGAATTACTGAGAAAATTATTACTATGTATCTACTGGCCTGCATTTTTGTCACTCAGTGGGGGTGGTGTGGTGTGTGTTTATGCATATGAATGTATAAAACCAATGTTTTGGAGCTTTTTCTATGTAAGATGCACAAGTGTGATAAAGCCTCAAGTCAGAAACTTTGAGTGTTCTCTAAGCAGCTGCAGATTTTAAATGCCTCATTTTCCAATTTTAATTGGGACAGCTAGTTTTCAGGCACTATACAGTTCGGGACTTGCAGGAAATGAGGACTCGGCACCTTGGGAGGACCGGTCCCTGATCAAACAGCGCTGGATTCATTGAAATCATTCTCTGTGCTCATGACATCATGCCATGCTTTTCAATCTCAAGGTTGTTTTTTGTATTTAGTATAAAGGTCATGTTAGGATTAAAAACAATGAACAGCTCACAGCGTGTCTAGTGACCCTGTAAGAGAAATGGTAACGCGTTTCACAGTAAAATATAAGTTCACTAAGCGCAGTGCTGTGTCCAAGAAGTGGAATTTTCTAATTACGTAGTCATTTTGAGAAGGAATGTGCTTGTTAGAAGCAGGCCAGGTGTGCACTTGTGATGGGAGTTTGAAGCTCTGTGTAATTACACACCTTGCATAATATAAAGTTTACAATAGCCATACAATTGATGCAGCAAGATGTAAATACAACAAGTGTCTAAAAGGACACCTGTAATCTAGCCTACAGCTATTACAGTTATGTTGGAAACACTGTCTTGCATTAAGATTTATTAGCGCGTTACAGTTGCCATTATTCTAAAACAAAAATATATGAGAAATACTTTGCAAAATTATTTGAACGACAGATTTTCAATGACAAATGAAAGTTACTTGAAGAATCTTCCTGTAGGTCCCTGAGGGGAGAAGTTACAGTAGAATCACATTTATTTAAATATTCTATTCAGTAATTGTACAGTAGTTTCCAGTAAACTGGTTTTATACTTTTACATCTGCGAGGACCTGAATAGTGTGAGACTGTCTAAAAGATCACCAAAACTTTACCACGTTGCAACAGAAGAAAACCATCAGAGCAAATTTAGAGATTGGAATGGGAAAAGAAAAATATTTCTACTGTAGTCCTTCCATAATCCGATATGGTTTCCAAAGAGCTTTGCTTGCAGGGCGGAGAGATTTGAGTTGAACAAGAAGATTTATCCAGTAGTACTGAAAAATGCTTCTTGTAAAGGTGTTCTCCAGCATGACAGTGCAGCGCTGCTGAATGGCCCCTTGAAGCAAGGAGAAAGAGGCAGTGCCTCCCCTCGTGGTTTGCAGCCATTCCTGTCACAAGGAGACCGTGCTCAGCTGTGGAGTGATGCAGGAGGGGACAAGACTTCTTGGTCCTGATATTGCCCCTTGCCTGATCCTCCCGCCCTGTGCACACAGCCCCTTCTCTGTGATGTCACTAGTCCCTTCCTGGGCACAAGGACTGACGAAGCCCCTCAAAACCCAATGCAGTGCAGGTACTTTGCTCTTTACCTGTGGCTTAGGGACACTCTTTGCAACGCTAACCTCAGGGCAGACACAGCTCTGTGACTGAGGAGCTCTGTGGCTGCCCTGCACCCAGGGGACCTGCACGGCACTGGGGAGCAGTGAGATGAGGTGGTGACTCAGAGCCAGGCGTCCATGTGGGCAGATCAGAGGGATGTGCTGGGGCCTGTGCTGGCTCTCCCTGCTGGGGTGCACCCACCAAGCTGGGCACAAGAGGGGCCACGCTGGGACAAGCAGCTGGCAGAGGGGCTGGGAGTGCCCATCTGGCTGCAGCCTTGCCTGGGCAGGTCACCCACTGCTCTGGGCCACTCAGCACCTAGAAATTGCATGTATGTGCGTGCAGGTGGGTAATGAATATACACGAGGGCTGTCTGCATGAGCAAGCACCATCTTGGGAGAGGCTCCTAGGGCATCTGTACTATGTGGTGCACGGATAACTTTTGTGCTTTGCATTTTTGTAGCTGAAAACCTTGTGCAGATCTTGGGTGTGCATCGAGGACCTCACCGTTAAAGCTGTCTTGCTTTTCTTGTCCCTTCTCTTGAGGTCCTTCTTTTACATTATGACAAATTTGCTGCGATGCTCAATTTGTTTCGATTCTGTTACTGTTTAGGATATTCAGCACATACCTGTCCCCCTTCAGCCATAAAATTGGGGATGCTAATTATACTGAAGGGAAAAATGAGTCTCTCCATTTGTCTGACTGAGGTGCGAGGTTATTGCTCTATTTTCCTGATTTATTTGCTGCTGCTTTGTGAATAATAGAACAAGCCTTCAGGACAGGAACTTAGACCAAGCAACACTCACAGTATTATTTCCTTCCCTGGGTGTTTAAACCACCCACCAGCTTTCCATGCCTTGAGGTGGGAAAAGGAGTGTGCCGCTGATGACCAATGTTCCTCACGCTGCCATCGCAAGCACACAATTACCGGTGACGATATCAAGTGCTCATGAAGAGGAAGGCACATGCCAGAGGGGTGAAGTAATACAAATAAAGGCTCTGTATGTTACAGGCAGTGCTGACAGGTAACAGGTGGTTTGTGGAAAAGAAAAAGCACATACCCTTGCATAGCACCCTCTCTGAAATACAGAGTAGAGAGGAGAAGGGAGACAATACCTGGTGTCTTCTGTTTGCAGATACATGCCTGAGGTCTCTGAGTGACCTGCATTCATCACTGAACTGTCCGCTTACACCAGGCGTTGGTGACTGTTGTGGCAATAGCAGTGGGAAAGGAGATGAGCAGCACAGAGCTGGGCAGGGTGAGATACCCAGCAGGCTTGGGAAATCCAGGTGCCCTGAACTACCTGGGGCATTTCCATGTCTCCAGGAGCTGAGACTGCTGTGAGCAGGAGATGGAAACTTGGCTGCACTGTTTGATTAGGATCCATATCCATCAAAGTGGAAAAATGACAAACAAAGGGTTCTTTTTACTCATAATTTAGAAGGAAGTGTAAAATCTGGTGTGACAAGTTTAGTAAAATAAAGGCACAGGAAAGAGCCATTCAGTGCTTGCATGCATCCCATAAAGAGGAACAGCTCTCTTGGCTCTGATCACTGCCTTTTAAATTTAGAAAAAAAGCCAATTTTACAAACAAGTCATTCATTGACTCTTCCTTTACCCAATTATTATCATAATCAATTAACTCATCTTTCTTCATATCCGAACACGGTTTGTGAATTGAATGTGACTGACACGTAGGCAAATAGCCTTCGAGAAAGGGCAAAAGAATTGTTGGGAAAGGTGGAAGGAGAGAAATGAGATAGAAATTATGACTGTACTGGAAATACGGAAACCTGCATGAGAAGGGAGCTGATGGGAAGGTAGGATGAGTTACTTGCAGAGGATTTGCACAAAGCACTGTGGACACTCCTTGCTCTTTCAGCCTTCATTAAACACTGCTCATCAACTGCTGGCACTATTTTGGCTCCCTTTTTTGAAGCTATGATTGAAAATTTAAACTGAAGAATTAGCACCATGTGACAATCACTTCAGTCATACTGGAGGGTAGCACTAATGATGTGCAAAAGAGCAGCTGAAATGCTTCCACCCCCTCCAGCAGAACCCAAGTGAAAATTGTAGCTGCTTTGCCTGCAAGGAAGGGGTCTTCCTCGTGTTGCAGTATGGAGAGGAGAGAGCAAAGACAAAGAAGATTTTTTTTTTCCTGAGAAAACCAAAAAGCTCACAAGTATAACTGTATTTGTGAAGAGTTATCCTTACTGTATAAATTAAAGGGCTCACTCTTAAGTTTTTCAAAAAGTGAGGTGACCTGGTTGCCATGTATAAGTGCCTTCAGGGCGAGGTTGAAATAATATGTTTCTAATCTAGTGAAGGGAGACATAGAAAGAACCAAAGACTGGAAGAGAAGCCAGTTAAGTTCACCTTAGAGGTAAAGCACTGAGTAACAGGACATTAGCCTCGAGGGGAAAAAAAAAGAAATTACTAAGTGTAGTAATAGTTTCTTGTCTTGGTGAAGGGAATGTCATTCTAAAAGAAGCATTTTATTCAAACACAGAGGACTGGACTTAAAACAGATTGCAACAGATAAGGGGAATATCTTAAAAGTCAGGGGTGGCCTGATAGCCCTATGTAGCTATCTGTGGCTTTCCTAGATTGGTTATGGTCTTAAATAAATTAGAGACATGTCGAATAGGAATAGCAGACCTCTGACTCTCTTCCTTTGCCCACTCTGACTCATACAATCTCTGTAAAGACATCTATATTTTGAGGGTGGGAAGGGAGTCCTGTGCCTTTAGTTTACCAAACATGTCACACCAGATTTTACACTTTCCTGTATATTATAAGAAATCTAAATCTAGCAATTGTGGCCAGATTCCAGTCCCTTTACATCATTTAGGTGGATAATTTGTTCCACTGTGTTTTTCTTTCTTCTCAGCTGTACTTTCTCTTTGAAGCCTCCAGCTACTGGATTGGGGAGGTAAATTGCAGTCTTTCTTGGTCCTGAATTGTGCCTCTTGTTTCAATTTTTGGAGATCACATAATTGATTCATTGCGGGATTGCTTGCATTCATATGATTAAATGACTGGAACCCTTTTTCACAGAAGCTGCTGTGTGAAAATTGTTATGATACTTAAGAATGATCTTTTAGTACTTCCTTTCTTGGGGCTACAAAAGAAACAATGTTTTCTTTGTGAGACTACGTGCAAAAAAGGTAGTTACTCAGTTTTCAAAATGCACAGTCATTGGCTTGGTGTTGCTCCTCTGGTGCAAGTGCAGGTTTGTAAGGGTCATTGTTCCTTTTTGCTTTATGTAGTTACAGATATATAGATACCGGGGGGGGACACGGGACGGGATGGGGCTTTACCCAGTGAGAATTTGGCCCTAACTGCTTCCTATGGAATAACAGATCTCTCTCTGTATTGAGGATAACATCTCTGGTCATAACAAGGCTGCAGCAAAGATGCGTTGTCAGATGCTACATGGGATGTGTTGATGGTAATTGCTGGAGTGGGTCTGTGTACAGCTTAGCTGTGCGGTGGGTATGGGGAGAGAAGCTTCACAGTGCCAGCACCGGTGAAATACAACCAGTCTTTTTTTTAGGGTAGGCTTTTTTGGCTGTGTTCTTTGCTGCCATTTATTTATTTATTTATTTATCTTTAATCCTATACACAGTCAAATCTCACTTAATTTTGAAGCATCTGGAATATTGCAAAGATCAGTGAAATGGTAATGGAGGAAAAAAGGAGCTTTGAGAAATGATGGGGATTTTCAGACCTTTGAACTGCACTGGTTTTCATATGTTATTAACCCTTATTCACTGCCAGGGGCTTAGCACTGTTTCAGAAAACATGGCAATGTTTTTCACCCATCAGATACCCCTGATGTACCCATCAAAAATGGAGGAGATGAAAGTCTTTCCCTTTTCAGAACTGAGCTGGAACAGTAAAACCCTCTCAGGCTTTATTTTAAAAGATGTCTCTTGCAGGTACCCCTCATATCAGCACTGGGAACTGCAGTGTGTCTTTCTCATCTGCTCAGTGTGAAGTCTGCTTAATGCTAATTAATGCCTGGTTGTGACGGACACCTGCAAACCAAGGTCTGGATTTTGCAGACTGCATTATTGTGTTATCCATATGTATTTCTAAGGAGCTGCTGTGGACAGATTTGTGCCATTCAGGCATTTTTTTTTATCTTACACATATTTAGATTCTTCTGTCCTAAGCATAAACATATTTAGAAGAAATAAAAATGCAAATGAATAACTGGTTTGTGTTTGGTTAGCAAACAGTGCAGGAAGCATGGATGTGCAAATGCCCAGCAGGCTCAGGGGTTAAACCTCTTCCCTTTAATTTTTACAATGGGTTTTCAACATCCAGTATAAACAAAACTCAGCAAATTATCCCTTGTGCTGTGCTCAGTTGTCCAATCATCTACTCCTTTATTCCTTATTATATACATACTGCTTGAAGAGTAATTTAGGCAACTGGGAAAGTGCCATGTGAGATGCAGAGGAAGTCTTAACCACCAGGAATTAACTTAAAATTTAAATCTGTATAGTATACAAGTCACATAACCAGGAAGTTATTATTTTAATCAGTTCAATAAAGTGTCCAAGAGCTGAAGACAAAAGTTAATGTAAAAGTTATAAGCAAAGCCTCTCCAAACCATTACCGGGAGTGTAACAGAAATTATTAACTAAGTATTTAAACTGTAGTGGAAATTGGTGTGTTAGAACCTGTGTAAAAATATTCTTGAATATTGTTTGTATCCTGATAGCTTCTGCATCTGTGAAAGGGAAGCTTTCAGGAAGCTATCAATGAAATATTGTCTCTGCTGTAAAGAGATCACAGGTGAAATTCTATGTTAAGTTTTCAGAAGAAAACTTGTTACAGTTGAAAAGAAAATATGAAAATCTCTCTGTAGAGATAGAATTAATGTTCTCTTATGATTAAGTAAAAACTCTCAGATGGACCTTATATAATTGTGACGGACCTTCAATAGTAAAATAAGCAGGTTAACAGCAAGTGGTGCAAGTGGTTTCAGAGGAAAGGAGGGATGTGTGTTGGATTGGGTCCCATTATTAATATTAACATTCTCTTCCCCTCTGTGGGTGTGTGACATTGCAAATGTATAGACATCCAGGTCTTCGAGGTGACTCAGAGTCGTGCATTGCAGTCTCACCAGTGAGCAAAAATAGGAGCTTCTTTAAGGAGAAAAAAAAAAAACAACCCAGAAAGGAAGAAAGCCATTGATTTTTTGCAAAACATTCATGGTTTGACAGTATGTGAGGTTGCACAGACTTTCACAGGGATGTA
>JAAGNO010000106.1:0-31243 GCA_033439905.1 Ceryle rudis
AGGGGAGGCTGGTGCGGCGGCTGGCGAGGCCGGGCTCGGTAACCGCTCCGCTCCTACTCCCCGAGCCGAGCCGCTCACTCAAACAAACAAGATGGCGACCGCAGCCCTTCCTGCCGCCCAAACCAGCCGTTCAAATCGGCAGGATGTTTACTGTTAAAATGCCCCCTCCTCCCGCGGCCCGCGCCGTTACCCACTGCGCCTGCGTGCCGCGCGACGGGCCGCGAGCAGGCGGGGGCGCGGTAGCACCGGGCCAGCCGCGCATGCGCCCGTCCCCGACGCTCCGGCCTCCGCGCGGAGACGGGGCGGGGCTGCCGGGGTGACGGCCGGTCGGGTGAGTGACGCCGGCGCGCAGGCTTCGTGGAGCGGCGGGGCCGAAACAGGAATGGGGGAGCTGCGCCTGCGCCGCGTCCCCCCCACCCCGCCCCTTTGCGGTGCCTTTCCGGCGGCCCTGAGCGGCGGGAGGGGGGAGGTGCAAGAGGCTGTTGGGCGGCCAGCCGAGCGCGCGCGGTTGCCATAGCAGCGTGTGGCGGCTTGTAGGCCCGGACGGGCACCGGGACCGTGTCCGCGTCTGCATCCGCATCCGACGTGGGGGTCAGGCAGCTTGGCGGGCCGGGTAGCCTGCCTGCAGTATGCCCGTGTGCCTGACGGAGCGGGGCTGTTCGCCCTGGGGTGCTGCGTGGTCGTTCCTAGCCCGGGAATGCCGTTCGGTCGGGAGTGCACAGGACACCCTACGAGTTCAGCCTGGGCTGAGTGTGGGGACCAGCCTGACTCTGTGTGGTGCTTGGCTCTCGTTACTCAGCAGAGGAAAAGCACTGCCTTGGAAGGTGACTCTGAAGTTTTACTTAACTTGTTTTAAAACAACAACAGCAACAACAAAAAGGCTTTCATTTAAATAAACATCCTTTTTTACAGCCTGCTTCCTTAAGGGGGTGAACACACCAGGTCATTTTCCTGAGCCTTGCAGTGTACTCCTGCTATCTGGGACACCACAGGTTTTTCTTTTACATCGTGGTGGTGTTTGGTGCCTACCTTGGGAAGAGCTGCACGCCTGCTCTATCACCAGTATTCCTCCCTCTGTCGCCATACATAATCAGTGGTCCAGGCATATCAAGGCTATAGGCCATTGGACCACAAATTAGAAACTTAAATTAGTTTAACAGTGCTGATAGGCTGGATTGCATCAAATTGACCAAAAGTGTCACGCAGCAAAGATGCATCCTTTGCTGCTGTAGGAAAACAGCCACTCACAGGGGAAAAAAACAGAAGCCACACCACTAAAGTAACAGCACACCTATGTGAGCCAGAAATCTAAACTCTTCATACCCTGGCCCACAGTATTACTGAAAAGTCTACAGCATAGCCTTGCTTTGGCTCTTGACTTCCTGAGTACTTACCTCAGTTGCATGGATTTTAGTAAGAAATCCTTTCTTGGAAGATGCTGTTAGTGGCTTTTGGCCAGTGTTGCTTTTGTAGCTAGTATTGGCTAGTATGTGCTGGTTGCCTGTCTAGAAGCCCTGCATCAGGTAGCAGATTGACAGCAGAAATTACTGATGGGAGAGAAGTAATCTTTTTTTTTTTTTTTTTTTTTTTTATAATTGTCACTACCATTTCCTTAATCATCATGCATTTTTAAAATAAAATACTAACAAATGGATCTCAGGTTATTTTTTTCCTCTTGCTTTATACCATTTGACCAAGCAATTCTGTCTCTGAAAGCCATCTGTTTGGAAACCAAAACAAGGATGCTTAAAAGTTAAGGTTCGTGTAATATCTACTGTCTAATTAAAAGCATAAAGCTAGTACATAGGTCCGGTCCTTTCCAGATGACTCTCTGCAGTCGGATTTTGCAATTTTTCCAAAGTTTAGTTTCCAGTCTTTCCATACTTAGTTATTATAGGGTTTTAAAAGTACATACTTCAAAGAAGCAAGTATATGCAAATCCCAGAGAGTTTATAGTCTAAATTTGGCTCCATTTAAATCTAAAGGATTTGAATTGTTATCACATCTGTTTCTCACGACAGGATGTGACTACTGTGAAGATCAGTCTGTAATCTTGTCCTCTTAATTTGTTCTTGAACATATTTTAAAATGATGCCGGTCTAAATTTATGTGGATTATTTTTTTAGTTTGTTACTTTTCTGCTTCATCTAACAAGAATGCTTCCTTCCATCAGAATTAAAATCAAGACAGTTCATTTGCATGGTCCAAAACTAAGGTTAATTGCCTGATATAAAAATGTTTCATTTTTAGTGTGGAGGTGAATGCACTTCATGAGCAAGTTGATATTTAGACTTCAGCATAATTTTCAGGTATTCTGCTAAAAAAATAAACCTGTTATAGTATAGTAAACTAGGAAAACCCAAATACAGTGTTTTGGATCTCATGTCCATTGAGTTCTGTCTCCTGGCCTATCAGTTTTAAAAAGCATAAATGAGGTCTCCATTATTAATCATATATTGAATTATTGTATGACTCCTTCAAATACTTATGATTAAGTCAAATAATTTGCAACAGTACCTGCTTGCATTTTCATTCTCATGAAAATCAATTCTAAAAAAAACAAACTTCTCCATTAATAATGTTCGTTTAGTTTTCACCGCGATTGAAAAGTGCCCTGAATGTCCTGAGATAGACACCATTACTCATCTTCCTGACCCTTTTTTTTTTCCTAAAGAACTACCATAAGAAAAGCAGCACACTGATTTGTATGCAGCACTCAGTATTTAGCTGAATTTCTCCTCTGTCTCTGCTCAGACACATGCATTCCAGATGGTACTTAAAAAAAAGCAAGTTTGTGACTATTACACACACTCTTGCTAGCATATAGCAGATCACATTATGCAGACATTTAGAAAGAAACTAAAGCAAAAAGCCTACTTTAATTTCCAGCTTTGGTCAAGTGTATCTATCAGGCAACACAGCCATGACTTTTGAGTGCAGAACTACTTAGTTCATATATAAATGACTTTCTCAATACGCTTGCCAGACAAATTGGGATTTTTGAGCCATGCAAGAAGAAATTCAGGACAGTCACAATTATGTCTCTATCATGTGAAGTAGAAGAAAAAATAACCATAATTTGTAATTTGATTAGAACCTGTGTACTCTAAAATCTTCAGCATTTCGAGGCAGATAATCCAAAATTTGTCCATTATGTCAGATCTTCTCTGAAGATCAATTTCATCCTCCATTTAAAGCAAGTCAGCTCTGCCATAGCTGTACAGAAGAGCAGGGGGTACTAGAAAGGAACCTCCTACTGCAAGTGCACATGGACAGAAGTTTTTGACTGTAAGCCATGGCTGCCTTTAGGTGATCCATAGGTGTAATGATTTCTGAAGCTGGCGTTCAGCTGCCACCACAAAATTGGCATGGTACGCACTTCTGAACATTAGAAGACAAATATATGGACTCTAGCTGGTACTTTAGGCTTCCTGTTTTCAGTGCGGGCCACCTGGCACAGGTCCCTTATGAAGTACATGAAAGATGCAAATAACTGAACACGTGTTCTCGCCACTTTGGCTTTTTGTTCGCAGTGTATCTTTTTGCCAGTAGCTCCAGGCAGAAATTTTACATTTGCTGTTAATGCTTTACACAGCAAATCAGAGGTGTTTCCTAGGACTTTATTTCATTTGAGGAGCACAAAGGGATACAACCGAGTTAAAAAAAAAAAGTTTAGATTTCTCAAATTGCAGTGGAAATTCAGCTCCTGCCATTTGCTAATACTAGATAGGTGGAATGTTGCCCGAATCTGACACACCAAATCACACACCGTGTAATCGGTACAAAGAAACGTTTATGTTGGGGTTTTAAAAGTCTGTGTAATTTTCTTAGAATGAAAAGGATTTTTTCCCAGCTCAGGAGAATTGGTATAGGAATTTCAAATTATCTGTAGACTCAGCATTTGTATACTGGCTTTTTTGACTCAGTTACGTATCAGGCCACTTCTGCTGAACAATCTTTCAAAGATTTAAGTTCATTGCTATTCAAGAAGAAAATTTTGAAAGCATCCTCCCTTTCTCTTCCTTGCCCATTTTGTTTTCAGTAAACTGCAATGTGCATTTAGCTATTTGTAATACTAATTTTCTGGAAAGGCTTTTTTATTTTAATTTCAGTTTATCAGATGACGTTTTTCTTGCATACTGGAACTGAATAGGTTTCATATGTATCCAACAGACTCCCACAATGCTTTCTTGGGCCTGAAAATTTCAGTTTGCTGCTCAGTTGCAGTCTTTAGTTATACTCTTTTTGCACATTCCTCCTCTCAACCTGCTATCTGCAATTTGTGGTCATTTTTAACTTTGAAAGTTGATCAGTAGGGTGAAACTGATGAGGAAACTGGCTGGTAGTAGATGGTCCAGGGAAAAGAGCACAGGGACAGGTCTGCAGGGGAGAGGCTGAAGGCAAACATCAAAAATATAAAAGAAACATTGATTTTTAGATGGATTTTCAGTCAAATCCATCCACTTTTTACAGACATTGAGTGCCAATGCTCTACAACATTTTAAATGAGAACAGTTTTTCATTAATATAAACTTTGTAGAAATCAAAGTATACATCAGATCTCTATCAGCATGGTGATATTCATGTAATACTTGCTCTGGGAGTAGTTCAATACTAAAATGCTGTTAGGATAATTTTATCTGATTCACAGAATCAGAAAGGTTTATCATGCTGATGTATATGAAAATTATCTGCTATTGATACTGTCTGAAAGCATTCCCAAAATACAATGCACACATTTCACCATTTCTTACCTGGTAGAACCCACCATACATTTCTCTAAATAGAGAACTTTGTAAAAAGAGCATTAAGGAATCATGAAACCTTTTTTTTTTAACTGTGGCTCTAAGGCTAGTACATCTCTGGAAGATAAAATATAAATTAACTAGATTTTGGCACACTGTATTCATTAGATAGATTAGAAAATTCTATAATTCATAATGAGAGCGTTAAGTACATATTGTTGGTCCAGTTGTTGTTAGACAATTCAATTTTAGCTCCCTTTTCTCTGAGTTCTCAGTCTCCTGTGATGTCAGTTAATCTCATTACTTTCCAGGTGTTGGCACTTTATATTTACATCAAAACTCTTGTTTTACTTCTCTACTTACAGTTGTGCTGTGTTGGTAGGCGTTAAGTGTTTTGAGTTAGAATTGTCAAAGAAATCACATCTGATTCTTTGGCCAGTGTGTACTTGCAGGCTTTCCTACGAGTTTTGCCATGTGGCAAAACTATTAATAGTCTCCTGGTAAGCCCTAAAATGTGGGTATGTATTAAATTATATCTTGATCACAAGATTTCTTGTTGTCTCTACCTCCTAACTTCCCAGTAGCAATGCAGGGTGTTGAGCTTTCCGAGGGAAATAACCACACGTTTTATCAGAGGCAAAGAAACACTTAGGCCACTGGGCTTCTGAGGCAGGCTCTGCTTAGATCACCAGGAATGTACCCTTCTTCCTTTGGTTACATCACAGCTCCAGGGCTCACTGTACCAAATGTACCTATCGGTGCTTTTCACAAGCCTGGAAACAGTTTTGCACAGAATGAAGCTGCTCTGGCAGCCCTTCCCACTGTTGTCCCTCTCTGGCACTGGAGTGGGAACATGTAGTTGCCGTTCTGAAAACTACTGTCAGCAGCTGTGTCAAACCCCCAAAGGTGCAATCAGTCATCCAGTAGTGACATATCAAGGACAGAAGGTGCAAGTTGTACCTTGCTCCCAAACACTGTTGTTGAAGCATAGAAATCTTTTTTTATTTAAACAGTACGTAAAATTATATCAGGATTATACTTTGATACAACTGCAAGTGATGTCTGGAAACAAATCCTGACACTTTAAAAATTTGATTCCTTACTCAGAATTACATTGACTTCCAACCTAACTGGCTTCTGGTAACTGTCCTCCAAACCTTCAAAGAAGCTCTCCCCCTAAGGCGGGTGTTTGAGAGGGAAGTGAAGAGAGCAGGATACCTCTTCCCCAAGTTGAACATGTGATTCATAATAAATTCCTTTCTCTGTATAGAATCAATGCATCATGGTAAAGTAAAAGTCAGCTCACTGAACATGGATGAAGCATTCCCATTATTGTGACATGATGATAATGAATATTCTTACTGCAAGGTAACCTTCTTGTATGCAAGGCTGAAGACTTGGGAAAAAATATGGAATAGAGATTCTGAGTCAAACTGTGTAACATTAATGGATGTTGAGCAAGGTTGCCCAGTGGCATAAATCAGCTTGCCATTAAATCGAGTACTGGAAGTTAGTAGAAGTACAGTATTTCATATCAGATAAGTATCAGGTCTTAAAATCTAGGAATGAAAAGGCCGTTTTCTCACTGAATGAGCTTTTTCTTTAGATATGCACTTTTCCTCTGTGAGTTCATACATTTCACAATTCTTTATTGTGGTTGTTTTACACTTCAAACTGTTCATTTAAATATTTTTCAGTACAGTTTGTCTGGGACTATCTGTTGACATTTTCTTCTGGATATTGTACAGTTATAAATATGACTATATTTGTTTCTTTGATCAAGTAGAATAATTAAAACATTTAAGTGGTCTACATGATTTATAGAGAATTATGATAGAAGTTAGAGGAACATAGCAGATCAAAATAGCTATTAAACAAAGAAGCCAAATGCTGTTCATCCATAAAACCCTATATTTTATATATACAGCATAATAGCTATACTAGCCAATTCCTAGCACTATTAAATGTGTCAGCATAGTTTCTCTTTCTTTATAATCAAGAATGATTTTTGCAGGGTACTATAATTTAATTCCGTTAATAATAAAGATGTTTTATTTAATATAACCCCCCAAACAATAAATTTCTGTAGATGAATGAATCATACTTTATATGAAGGGTACATTAATAAATACTTCATGTTAAATTAAGAGATGATCAATAGATGTTACAAGTAAGTCACAGCTACATATAGAATAAGCTGAAGGTGTCTGGAAGCATGTAAGTGGAAGATGTTAGAGATTTTTGTATACCAAGGTCATAACCAAGCTACTGCTACAGCAGTCTTGAAAAGGGTTGTGGTTTAAGGGTGAACAGACTGAGAGGGGGGGACAGGTGGTAACCCCAGGACCCTGAGGAGTCAGAAGGCATCTGCTACCCCCTCCCTTTCCCTGCCACACTCCATAGAACAAGGAGACAAGAAGTTTAGGGGGGGCTCTTCCTTCCCCAGCTCTGCTGCTGCGGCTCAGCCCGGCTGGGCCTGACTCCTCGTGTGCTGCACAACCCATCACCATCCCAGCGCGGGTTGTGGGTACAGTTCTGTGTCCTTCTTCCCTTAATATTCTTATTTCTGTTTACCTCCTGTTACTCATTAAATTTGTTATGGTTTTAACTTCCAATCTTGGATGACACATTTTTCTTTTTCCTTATTGCCCTTTTCATCCTCCTCTGGGAGGGAGGTGTCAAGTGGGCTAAAAGAGAGAACTGCTCTGTGTTTCATGTGGGCTTGCCTTGAACCTTAAACAGAGAAAAAGAGTGACCAGGATGTAGTTTGATGTACATTTGTAGACCGATGAACCAGAAGAGTCTCCCCTGGTTGTCACTCTTCTGGGGACAAATAACATGACCTGGAACAGTTCAGGGTTGATTATAGCAAGCTACGGAGAGATGCTGAGGAAATGCAGCATCTCTATCCATTTGCCCTCTCCTTATTTACCTTTCATTTACCTTTTCCATTTACTTTCTGCTTAACGCTGGTGAGGTCACATCTCAAACACTTTATAAAGGCAGGGCCCTACTGCATTCAAGGGAGTTGTAAGGAGACCTCAGAGGACTACTACATCATTTGGGTAGGCAGTTGGAATATATGGTGTACGAGGATAGACAAAGCAAAGTGGACTTCAGCCTAGAGAAGAGAAAGCTCTGGCGGGCTCTACGGGCAGTCTTCTGCTATTTAGAGGGCGCTTTAGGACAGACAGTGCTGACATAGTGAAAGAACAAGAAGCAGCAATTGCAGGCTACAGTAAGGGAAATTTTGATTTAAACACAAGAAAAAAAGCTTTACCATGATCATGGTTTAGCTCTGGAGCATTGCCCAGGGATCTGTGAGTCTTTTCCCTAGGAAATTTTTAAAAATCAGCTGGTTGAGTAGGAAATAATGTTGCAACATTGTTAACAAATCCACATGAAAGATCCTGTGGATGTCAGAGCCCAGAGTGGCCAATAGACATTAATTGCCTTGATGCGCCTCACTTGGGACCTCCACTGTCTTCCCAGGGACACTGGAGTCCCATTTCAGCACAGTCCCTGCCTAAGCTATGCTGTGGGTAAGTCTTTGCCCATCCCTGTCCGTTGCTGACCTGATAATGGGAATTCCTGGGCTGATCTTGGACCAGACCCATCAGTTTGCATACATCAGATGGTCACTGGGCTGTCACCAGGCCCTATTTCTGTCAAGCCAGCCCTGCTCACCTTGTTCAAAGGCAGTAGGAGAGTGCCCAGTTAGTGAGAACACTGCCTCTGCCTGTGTGTCATCACCCTCAGCTTATCTCTCCTCCTGGAGCCGCCCTATTCTTGCCGCCCCCTGAAAATGGGACTGGAAGGTGATTTACTTTAAATCAATACTGATATCTCTCGTGCTTTTACACGCCCACAAATCCATCATGCAGGCATCAGGCTGCTTGAATACAGGTGATCTGTCCAGGAGCCCCGTTGAAGGACAAGAACACCAACTATTGATACCTCCTCTTGTCTCCTGGTCTCACCTTAGGTTGAGACCTATGTGCTGATTTTTGTACCTGCCTTATTATACTCTCTAGTGCATCTCAGTGATGAGTTTCTCCATCCTATCTCACTTGTCACCTCCATGAATTGTCAGCATTTAATGACCGTTCTTTGTCTCTGATTTGAGTGACCCAAGGAGAGGCTGATATCTATGGGTTAAGATCGTTATGAACTGCTAATCTCTAGGTGCCTTCAATACGAGGTCATTCCTATTGCTCTTCTCCTGCCTTTGATCCTCCCTGCTGCTGCTTCCACACCCCATGATCTATCCCTGAAGCTAGTCCTGCCTTGAGCAGCAAGGTTGGACTCGATGATCTGCAGCAGCTCCTGTAGTTTATCTTTCATACAATTCTGTGATAGTCATAATAATATAATGCAGCCAAGGACTGCCTCTGTAAAAATAAAATATAAAAGTTTTAGGATATCCATCTTCTAGAAAACATTTCTGATAACAACACTGAGCATTAGGGATACTGGCCTCTTGGGAGTCTGTTATGTGAGTGAAGAAGTGAAAGGAATTATGAGTGGAAAAGACATCTGGTTTTAGCACAAAGAAAACAAAATCTGATTAAAAAGTAACAAACAAAAAGAATAGGTTAAAGAGTAGGAAAACATTGCTAGCTAGAAGCAAGTATTTATATTAATGAAAAAGATATAGAAAGCTGTGTCTCATCTGTTTCAGAAACTGGATATAAACAGTCAAAAGCAATTGAATACAGTAATTATAAGGGATTTTCACAAAGGAAAGAAATTAGAGCAAACAACTCAGCATATGAAGCTAGATGTTAGAGGAACAACAGGGACATAGTGAACAGCAATCATCTTTGTAAAGCATAAAATGTTCAGAAATAAGTACCTAGAAAATGCATCTTCAGAAAAAAAAGTTAAAAGAAGTTTGGAGTGGAACAGATTGCTAAATGCTAGAGCCTATAAATGGGTATTCCCTATAAAAGAGGATACAAAGAGAAAAAAATATTAGTTTTACTATCCCTTTTGATGACTGATTATTAAAAAATGCATGAAAGTTTCCTGAAGGGAGTGAATTAAGTCTGCCAGAGATCTTCCCTCAGGTTTTCATTTAGACATAGACTCAATTCATGTGAGTGTTTGTCATTCTGGTATAGATTGGAGAACAAATGGTAAAAATGAGGTATTTCTGAGCCTGGTATCTGACAAGAACATGCACCAAACAGCCACAGAACCAGTCAGAAAAGGTACTATATTAGACTTGCTTTGTGATGTGATACTATTGAAAAGGTAGTCTTTGAAAAAATAGCTTGAAATGAGTAGTCAGAAATTACTTCAGGTATAATTACATGTCCAGTATAAACAAAAGAAGCTTCTAATGTCCTCAGCTGGAAAAGGCTGGTTGATGTGATGCCATCCATGCAACGTGTCCTTGAAAACAAAAAATGCCATTATCAACTCTATCAGAGTATCTCTAGTGGAGGCACTGACAGTATGTAAATGAAGTCTCATTAATGTATGAAATTCTGTGGCTATATCTATCTTGGTTAATAAATGGCTTATAAACTTAAATTGCATTCCACCTTCCTGACTGCCATGCCTACAAGAGAAGTCCAGGATTCGTCTCAAAGCACCTACTGGGAATGGCCATGATTTGATCTGTCCTGCAAACTGTGCTTTGTCCAGAGGGATGCTGGATGGCATGGGCTAGAAGTGTGCCAGAGAACAGGCTAGCATTCTGATAGTATGGGTGATCCTGTACTTGTGTCCTCATGCCCTGGTGCTATATAATTTTTTGTTGGTATAAATCTTGTCTTTATAGTTTTCCATTGCTAGAAACACTGACTTGACCTGCAGTACTGGGAGGTGGGAGTACTGAGAGAACCGGGTGAACAGGGAACCCATTTATGTCAAGAGAATAAAAGGGATTGGTGTCTTTAAGTTAATAAAACAAAAGCGGAGAGGGATATGATGGGAGGGGTTTTGGCAAGACAGGTAAATAAATGCCAGAGAAGTTGAGGATTCAGTTTGGCCAACTGTCAGTAATGGTTCAAGGACAAACATATATATGTATAACCTTTTCACAGGAAAACTGAGGATACAAATTAAAATTTCCAAACATCAGAAAGCTATGATACTTGGATAGGAAGTATGAGTCCAAAGAACTCCCCAAATGTTTTTAATATAAAACTTGGTTACTTTGTGAAAGGGGTAATATAACGTGACTGGCAGATTGTTTCCTATTTGACATTCCTAAAACCTGTCATTTTATTTCCTAAATCTTTACAGATAATCTCTATTCAAGAAGGGCATTTCTACTTCAAATACAGTTAGCGAAAATGTGTTTAAGCTTTTTTGTTATCTGTTTAATACAAAAGAAGCATTAGTAATTTTTCCGAGTAGTAACCTTTTCTAAACTCCTGTACTGTGGTGGGGACGATTATATTTGTTCCTAAATTATACTGTGATGGGCCTCGCTCTGAACTGCTTCCTCAATCACAGCTCCCCATAAGCTGTGAGAATCTAGTCAGCGAAGGAGCAAAGCAATCAAACTGGGATAAAAAGACAGGAGAGGCTGGGTTTGAGTGGGAGTTAGGCAAGGCATACTGTAGAGGTTGAGAAGCAAATGAGAACATAGCTGCAAAGTTTAGCCACTAACAAAAATCTTACATTGAAGCCTTAAATGCAATTAGAAGGCAATATTTATAAAATTAATAAAAGAAAAAATTAAGCATCTGATGCAAGACTGACCCATGGCACTGATGGTTAGACTCAGGTCAAGGGCTAAGTAAGGTACATGAAAAACTTGATGTTTATGTAGATAATATTTCCACATTTAGACAGAATTTTCTCCAGTCATACAAACCTTGTATGTCATTGCGTAAAGCCATAGGGGAATGTATTCTGCTATATACAGGTTGTCTTCAAATTGTCTGCCCTATAATTCTGCACTATAGGGCTTCCAGAATTTCCTATTGAAATCTCCTACTGGTCAGTGTTTTATTTTGTGATACTGTGACAACACATTTTAATATAGAATAAATATTGTCTTAGAGAAAGAGCAGCAACATGAGAGCACTAGGAGAAAATAAGATAATAGTGCACAATAATAAAGGATGCAGTAAAACAAACTGTCATTGCCATACCGATCTCCCTACTTTGTAGGTCTGCAAACTCATCTGTTACATTGCAGAACATTTTTCAAGCTTGCCTTCTATGAGGTGATGCAAAAGATAAAGAAATTCTTGACTCTGGTGATACTGTAGGTATTTTAGAGTCAGCTTTAATTTGCTGGAAGAGTTTTCATGCTCACTGTAATGGTTATATCAAAAATGCTGCAAGTAGTAATTTCAAATCTAAATGCTGCAAGCTCAAATTTCATCTTAGAGTTAAGAAGGATAAAGAGAATTTTCACTCCTAACTGTTGCTTTTCCCTTTGCCTAAAATGCCCATCTTGTTGCCACCAAAAATGTCTTTGTGTACCTGACGTTCAGATAAACCAGGGTTAATCAGATCTAAAAACATACATGGGCATATGTATATGTATATATGTAACATTTTTGTGATCTTTTTGCAAAAGCTCAGTTCAGCAAAAATGGTTATGTATGATACCATGATGATTATGTTTAATAAGCAGGAAGCTACATGAGCTGCAGAACTGCTTAGATCTCATTTCCTATCAATTTGTGTCCGTGTAACTACATATTCCCTCTACCCTCACCTGGAGAGCCCTGAGCCTCCCTCACAGCCCCTAGTGCTTTGTCTTTTCTTAAAATATATTCCTCGTGTTTCCCTTAAGTGTTCTTTCCCCACTTTGTCCTCATTTTCCTCCCAGGGGCAAGGCAAGAAAAAATGTGCACTGTGGCTGATCCTGGACTGCTGGGATGCTAATTCTCTGGCTGTACCACGGCTGAGGGTCTGCCTGGCAGGCCAAACACAACAGGTAACTTGAACTCACTTGTCTGCGTACGCAATATTTCATTCTTCCTTCTTTTTGTATTTGCTTCTTTTCTGAAAGCTTTTAGGGACTTCAGACTGGAGAGACTTCAGTCGCCTTATCATCTTTTTTTTTTTTTTTTTTTTTTTTTCTATATTTTAAACTGGCCATCTGGTTCAAAAGTTATTAGGGAAGGATTGACAAACACCTTAATTGAATAAGCCTCATTTCCTTTCAAATTCAGGCTAACATCTTGCTCTGCTGTAGGCAGCATTTCACAGAGAAAGCCAAACACAGATCAGTAGGATCATGCTTGTGTTATGGCAGGCTTCAAATTCCTACTTCGGGCCATTGGAAAACTAAAGCTGATAAACCCATCTGAATTGTTTAACATGGAATAAATAACTATTTTCCCTATCTTGTGGCTTCCTCTATTCAAGAAAGAAATTAATTGCCTTTGGTTGAAATTTGGAAATGATAATAGTATATAATCACCTACCTACCTAGGTTCTAGTACCACTGTAACAAATCCTTCTTATCTCTAACTCTGATATATAACAATCTCAACGTCAAGAGCTGATTTTTCAGTTAGTAACTATATCTATTAGTGTGAACATTTAACAGAGTAACTGGGGCACAACAATCCTAGTTTTTTTCATGCCTTTATCAGTATAGTGTTTTGGGGATGAAAGCAATATATGCATACACACCCCCTCACATCCTATTCTGAGGTCTTTGTGTATCCTCAGAATAGGGTTTTGCATAAAGCTTACACAATCTTTCAGCACAGCAAAGAAGTTCAAGTATTCAGCACATTATTTTTTCATAAAAATGAAGGGAGTTTTATGTAGTAACGAACCAGTACTATTTGCCCGTAGTGTAATAATATTCCTTTCAGGATAAAATTGATGTCACTGAAACTCACCTGAGTTCTAATTCAAAATCTAAATCTAACTATTGCCAGAGGTGTCTTAACTTATATGCAGAAATCCCTTTGCTCTGAGCTGTCCAGTAAAGTTCCTGTATATAATATCCTCAAGTCCAGCAGTTAAATACCACATGCTGTTATAAATTTAGTTTTAATGTTCCTTCAATATATGGTAAGTTTACCTTTATATTGTTACCTTAGCATGGAAAAAAGTCAGATTGCACTTGAAAATCACTAGAGATGGGAAAATGTCCACAGTGACCCAAGGAGAGCCCTGAAATCAATTTATATGAAATGTAAACATTGTAAGAATATTATTTAGAAGCATAGAAATCTCTGTTCCATATATAGGAATAAAAGTAGCTTTTTAGTCTGATTCATTTGTATGAATTACAGTACATCATGATTTCTCTGTATGTGACATTTGCTTATGTTTTCCCTGAAGAGGAGGTGCCATGATCCAACAGGACTGAGGTAACAGCAGTTAAACTAGCAGTAGGAGACCTAACCAAATAGCTGCACTTCAGAGTAGGACTAGGACTAGGTAGGGACGATTGGTGAAAGAAAGGTATTTCTGCATTCAGCTGAGTCTTCTTACCCCTCAGAGTGGTGTTACAGATCAGCAAACTTTGTGGGGTGGACAAGAATGCTAAACCATAATAACTTGAAGTTATGGCATTAGCCAGGCTCCTGGTATGCTACTTTGGACACTTCATTTGGATGTTTGACTTTTATACTTCCAGGACAACCTTTGGGCCAGAAACACTTCAGCAGCTTTTGTCTGACACAGAAGCTCTGTGCATATCTCCATGCACCACACTACTGCAAGCAGAAATACCGAGGAATATGGTGCACAGGCACTTGAATGGCAAAAACCAAAGCTAAAATGACTCTGCACTGAAATTAATAAACATATCAGGAGATCACTTGGCTCCAATACTTCATGCTGGCTGATGTTTTTAAGCTGTCACTTAAAAATAGGCAGAAGTGTAGTCATTAAGGACAACTTCTCTCCTTGGACATATACAGATGACTTAGCAGAATCCGTGCTAACAGCTGAAATCCTATTGTACTGCAATTTTTAAAACAGTTTATCACATCCATAAAGTCAACATCTGGTTTGCTCTGCTATAAAAGCTCTCTAAGAGCTTCTGTTTCAGACAACTGTGGCTTTGCCTTATTATTGTTTTTTGTTTACCTTGCAGCAAAGTATGTCATTGTAGTTAGTGTTGTACAGTACACGTGGAAATCCACAGTTTAGTGGAGTTTAAGATGGGATTCATTCTACATAATGTTAACTGCTCATCTAGGTTGCCTGAAATGGAAAAGTCTTGCACGTGGATCCTGCTGTAGTGTCTTAGCAGATCTTAGGTGGCCAGAATAGAGTTTGAGAGTGCCTTTCTCATGTTCTTCTGTGCATCCCTGTAATATGGCTTACTCTCAGGATGTGCCTGTCATTCTCCAGTCTCTGTAGAAGGTCCTTCAGGGAAATTACTCCTCCCGTAGGTACCAGGAGTCCCAGTGCAACAGTACATTTGTGGTGAGATTTATTTCACTGGTCTTCAGTCATGTAAAGGTTGAGAGTGTCTAGGCTAGCTGTCTTCACATATGGCTGGCTGACACAGGTCTATCCAGAGGGCAGTTCCTCTTGCTGGTGCCAACACACATCTACCAGAAAAGACATGTAAATACAGAAGAAAGCTTCCATATTTTGGGTCTTCTAACATATTTTTAAGTATACCTTTATGAAAAAGTCTATCTCTACAGTTTCTTTCCTGTGGCATTTCTTTGTATCCTAAGGGGTTTTTTTCCTCTTGTCTCTCTAGAACAGTGTAACACACCTTTTAAGATCATCATTGAAAATAAACTAATATCTGAATCCATCTCAGATGATTACTTAAACTGTACTGTGGCAGTATGTCACATCAGAGAATAATTGGTCCCTGACGTGATATTATAGTGCTAAGATACCTTTTCACAAATAGCAGAAACAGAGCACTGAGAAGAATGGAGACAGAAGGAATTTAATGGAAGAAAATGCAGCGGAGTCCTTTTACAGAAAATTGCAGGTTTTTAAAGGTGAGCTGCAGAGAATTTTTAAATAGTTGTTTGTAACCTGTTTCTGTTTCCTTACAACGTGCAAAGAAAGCTTAAAATGTGTTATTTTTCTCAAAGCCAGTAACAATTTCAAAAAGGAAGTATCTTTTCAAAGTGTAAATTTCATGCCTGCTATGGAAAACGTAATAGCTATAAGAAATGCATATCTGTCTCCAAAACCCTCTTCATGCCAGCAGTTTGTACTTCCAGCTCGCTCATCAGTTTAACCACAGCCATCCAAGTAGCAGTGTATGTTTGTTCAGAGGGAGAGAGAGACCCTTAGAGTTGTGTGTGTGTATAAAATAGGCAAGTATTTTGCAGCATGAACAAGAATGAAGAGAAACAATGTTTTCATAGTACTCAGATTTGGGAAATAAGTTCATATCTAAGGCTATACTTGAATATCCTTTTATAAACTAGGAGAAAAATATGAAGTTTGGGGCTGGAGGGATACATGAAGGCAGTTTTAAAGGCCTATTTTGGGCAAAGAGAACTGGTGATGGGAGAGAAGATGGCAGAGCAACATTTAGTACCTTTCTGGGCCATGCTGCTGAAGACTGCACATGTGCAGTGTTGCTCACATCACATGTGCACATCACCTGCTTACTGGTCATGCTTCCTGGGAATCATGAACTGCTGCTGTAGGCTTGTTGACAGGACCTTTGCTAGTGATTGAGTTCAAGTCCCATCAGAGGTTCAATGCATTTTCCTCAGGGAGTTCTGCTCCCAGTCACAAGTCAAATCACCTTAAAAATAAGATTACATCCAAATTAACCTCTTCATCACCTCCTGTTCTTTCCTCCACTGAGGAGGCTTTTCCTCAAACAGCTAAAACAATGGAGGATTATTATTGTTTGGAGTTTATTTTATTGTTATTTATTTTTATTGTTGAGGTTATTGTGTAATCTTCTGATCCAAGAAGTAACAAATACGACAAAAGCTGAAAACACATGGTCTTTTTTTCTCCCTAGGGCACCTATCCAAAATTATTTTGCCTCTGGAGATAAGAAAGATATATAAGAGATACACTGATTTATTTTCTTCTGTACTAAAGCTAAAGTCTGGAAATTCAAACACAGAGGCTGGAGCCTTGGTTCGGTATTGTATCAGTTTTACACTGGAATAAAACTGATACAGTGGAGTAAAGAAGCAGGCCCAGTATACATTACATATGCCAGACTGGTGCCAGGGGTCTTGGGAGTGTTTCAGCCGTTCCTGATGAAAGAAGTTCTAGGGACCCCTCTGGAGTTGAAATAAAATGCCAACTATTTTGTATTGAAGATTATGATAATGTTAGAGATTAATGCCAGAGCTTATGTCTTGAATCTTTGCATAGTAGGACAAGGTTGTTTTTAAAGCTTCTTTGGTCAGTGGGTGGCTGTACAGCATCACGGTGAGATTGTCTTCATCCACACAGTATCTTCACATGCTGACTCACCCTCCTGCTGAAAGCTTGACATCTCTTGTCATAATATCCTGTGCATGCACCCATGGTGTGCCCATTGCAGTTTTCTAGTTCTACCCTGTCACTTCTTGGGAATAAATGACCTTGGTCTGAGCTCTGCAATGCCAATACCCAAGTGCAGCTATTCTCTGTGATGAACTGCAGCTTCATGAACCTCCAGGTCCCAAGCTTGGCTAGTACATAGTGTTTCTGCATATGGTATCCTGTACAAGCTAGAGATGGGGGGAAAAAAAGCCACACCACTAGGCAGCTGGGCCCACTGAGCTGTCACAACTCTGAAGGAGAGTTTTGTGTAAAGCCATTTGAACTGTCTTTGCATAAAGCATTTGTCTGGCGTTTGCTGTCCACCCACTAGAGGCCTCTGTTAGCATAACAAAACTGACACAAGCATTTCAGTTGTGATGGGCAACTAAACAGTGTACAGTGGGATGAGTGATTCTGAATTTATCCACTAAGTAATGGTACGAGGATCATTAGATGACAGTACTGGTACAGTATCTGCACTCCTGCTCTTTTGCCAAGCTCTGCCTAGTCATTCCTCCTGTCCTTAAGGCCTGCCAGTGGTATTGCAATGTCTGTCTGTCTCTGTGGCTCTCGGGCTACTCTCTCCTTCTCCTCCCTCCTCCATGAGGTTCTGGGGAGAATTCCATGGGGTTAATGTCTTCAGTACTCAGTTGAGAGAGGACAGGAGGAGGAAGGGGAGCTCCAGTACCACCACACAGGCTGAAATCTCCCTGTGACATCTCCTAACCCTAGCCAGGTTAAATCAGTTTGAAGAAAGGATTAGTAATAGGAGAGAAATTATAAGCCTGAAGTACAAGTTTGTAGGTGCTAAAAAATATGTTGTTAAAAATTAGTATATCCTTATTTTTTTAAAATGCCTATAATTAGACTTAAATAGAATTCTAGCAGTTTTAAAATAAATGCAATGTAAATCCTAAACCCTTGACTTCCATTTGCTCTCCCTGGGTTTTTATTTCTTCTCATTTATAAAATGATCATGTACATAGTTCTGTCACTTAGCTGCTAATTAAAGGTGCCAGCATAGGAAAGTTGAAGAGTGAAATCCTGTGATGGTTCCCAGAATAAAGAAAATGAACGTTGCAAAATTGCAAGTTACCGTGTACCATCAGTATAGGTGCTTTAATAATACACTAGTAATATTGAGAGTAAGAAAATGTTTCAGCCTCGTAGCCATGCAGTCCTTAGCTCCTGAAAAGCCACTGCCACACACTGTTGACTACATGGTCAAATGTTGTGTTGGCTTCTCCATGCAAGAACAAACTCACAAGGATTTGCAATTGGACCACAGCTGATTTTCTATCAAATAGCCAACAGTTATTAATGAATTCCAGTCATTAAAATCCAGCCTGGATTTGTCCTGGATTTCTGGTGCCTAGGATATTTTTCAGCTGTGATGTCTGGTTTCTGAATCATGGGAAAAACTACAGGTTTGTGAGTTGTTCTGTGTAATGCATCTTATTCTCTCTACATTTCTGATGCATCTAAGGATGCTGTGTCTTTTCATCAGCCACATATGCTTTTTATTTTCAAGCATTTTGTGCCAAATCTCACCTGCCAGATTTTATCATCCTCTTATACTTCCTTTAACTCTTCTCAGAGAGATTTCAAAAGCAAGTTAGAAGTTCTGTCAACATCTACATGAGATACAAGAGTAGGGAAATGATATCATTCTGTATTTCTTCCCAGGACAGACATGCAAATAAGATAAACATTTTCTGGAAAGAGATTCTGGTTCTCTTTCTGATTAGAAGTTTTAGCAGAGTTTTTCCCTCTTATTAGATATAAGTGGATCTGAGTTGTGAAAAATTTACATGCTATTAATCATCAGATGTATTAAAGTATAGATCTGCACAAATGCTCTGAAGTTTTTGCCAACCCAGCTTCCTAATGAGGCTAGGCAATCTCTGTACTTAAACCATAATGATTATGTCATCTTTGAAAAAAACACCAACAAAAAATGGAAAGCACCCTCCTACCATGCCGGTTTTAGATAGAGAAATGACTACTGTGTTACTGATTTTGTGTTGCATAAAAAATTCTTTTTCAAAGCAGATAAAATTCCATCTTTTGGTTTGCATGATTTGAAGGGTGATCACTTCTTTAAAATATACTACATATAGAAGAGGTAAGTCATTGCTCTGCTGAGTGAACTTAATTATGCTAAGAATGGCAAGTAGCCTTTTTTAAAAAACATTTTTAATTCTCATATAATTTATTATTTGGTACTCTTCTACACAAGGTAGAGGGAACGATATCTTTAGAAAGCTCTTTTTACGATTTCTTTATCTTGCCCTGTTGCAGGGAAGTTAGGTGTCATCTGCAAGGATATATTTCTTGTTAGTTGTAGGGAGAGTGCCCTAGCATCGTCAGTGTTGGGTACATAAAGTCACTTTTATATTTCAGATTAAGACATAAGCCAGCCTGGCAACCTTAGTCAGTGGTTTACTGTAGGTCAACAACTTATTTTATACTCAGCTTATGCAATGCTGTTAGCACAGCTAACGTTCCACTGTGTATGATGAGGATGTGACAAACAGCAGCTGCATACTGTGCTGGCACTGAAGTGATGGATGTTTTAGTGTCTGAGGCAAACTTTGTGAATTTATAAGGTGACTGCAGCCTTTGCAGCACTACACCAGCCTACCAGTATAGCATCTTCATAACACCTTGCCTGGGAACCAGGGCATAACTAGTTGGTGCCAAGGTGCAAGTAGAGCCAGTGGCCCTTCTGAGCAACATAAATTGTTTGTTAAGCCAGAAGTATCATATAAACTGGGAGGTGGCTTCCTTTGCTTTGATTATTTAATGACTGGAAGAATATGAAAGATCTGTGCTGACTTCCTACACTAATCATCTAGGCACAAGTTCTCCTCCCAGACCATGCCAGGGTAAGTCAATCTTCTAGTCACTGAGGGAAATCAAAAGCAGTCTGCCTTCATAATTCATCCTCAAGGCTGGTGTGGCCTCAGTAGTCCCTATAGTCTCCTCAGAAGAAGAAAGACTGAAAATAGGGGTCCCCATAGAGTTATATTCTGTAATTCATAGGACCTGTAAATCTATTCATCAACCCTAATTATTTGCCAAAATATTTTTGCCTCAATGCTGATGGCTAGATTGCCCCATAAATGAGACAGCTTTTTGATATTTTGTCTACTTCTGTTGTACTTTTAGTGGCAGGAAAGCCTCTGTATAAGTTAATCTCTCATCTCTCCTTCAAGAAACAAGGTCAGCTATTGCATCAAGTTAATATATGGCACTTCATCTATTGAGACTTCTGCAAGATGCAGAAGGGACAGTATTGAAGTGTGGAATCCTTTCCTAATATTAAATAGCAAAATACCCTTAAGGACAATTAAAACTACTTTGATTTTTCTATCTCCTCTGTCTCAATTAAATCCAACCTCCCGTTTCTTTATGTGCCTTGGAGGGCAAGATTTCTTTGGTGTTATCTCTCTACTCCATGTTTGACACAGTCATAACGTCCACTTGTTCTCTTATTCCTCAGCATTTTCTCTGCTGCCCTGCCTCTCTTCTCCAGCTTCTTTCAGCCAGCGTGGAAACAGGGTTGCCTTTGCCACCCTGAGCTTCTCCCACACTTAATTAGATTTCTAAACATTCTTTCCTGGCTAGTATTTATCAGACTTTCTTTATCATCTAGTTTTAGTATCCACTGAGACTCCCCTCACCAGTGTTCTTTCCTAGCCAAACCAGATGGCTTCTTTCAGTTCAGATCCCCCGTAATGCAGTCTTCAGGACCACTGGCGCTTCTCCACATCTTCCTTTCCATGTTATCCTTTGGTGAGCTTGTGCTCTCTGCTTTCTGCTTTTACCTCAAACGCTGTTCTTTTCAGCACCAACTCTGGTAGATCGTCCCACTCCCTCCCCACTATCTGTTGTCACCCTTCAGATTTTCACCCTCAGTCCTCCTCCTTTTATCTATTTAGTCTCTATTTTGACTAACTCATCCTCACCAACAGTTTCTATTACTTACAGTCTTTTTCCCTCCTGTTGTGAATTTTTGCCTCTGACATACCTCCTTAGGTGTTACCTTGCCATTTCAAAGTCTCTTCAGATGAGACTTTTTTAGCTGTCCCAAGGATGCTCTTTTCTCCTTTTTTTTTTTTTTGTTCAGAATTATACTGTCCTCCTTATCTTGTAGCCTTACTGTTACCTTTGATTCCTCATTCTCATTTGCCTCTTCTGCACACTTACCACATCAAATAATTTTATTCCATGTGACATTAGCAAGCCTATCCATGACAATTTATCTTCATTGCTAAATGCTTGTCCATTTCTCCCCTCTGAAACAAATTTGCTAAACTCATCTTCATCTTCTCTTTTCTAATTATGTCCTTCTCCAATCTGAATCATTTCACCTGCTTCATGAGTCTTAATCTGTAATCCTTTTGCATGCCTTGGATCATCTGTCCCTCCAAGAACCACTCTGAATTTACTTACAATCCCCCTGCTCTTTTGACTCCCGAGGTCTTTGTTTCATTGTCCTTTCTTTCCAGGCTCCTTGCCATTTGGGAAGGAGTAAATATTCTGGGTCCTGTTTCTTTATCCTATCGCTGACATTAGCAGGCAGATTAATACCATTAATGCTGTCATGATGCTCACACCTAACAGTAACACATACATACCAGAGGGACTGCAGATATATGCAGTAGAGTGAGGCTTCTGAACTGAATTTACTGTGTCCCTGTGACTTGACATTGATTTATTTACATTGCTTTCCAAAAATCTACTATCAGAGCTGTAATCTGGAATTAGTCACCTTTTGCCTTACCAGCCCAGGGAGATGGGGAGCAAAAAGGTAATGGGGAGACAGTTTTTCTGTGTTTCCTGTATGAATCATGTTGGATGATGGAACAGTCTCAATCCTTTGGGAGAAAAAGTAAGCACTCCCTTGCAGAAGCCAGCTGGGAACATTAAAATAGTGCAATGGGAACATGTAGACAGCACTTTAGCCCTGAAAAAAGCACTGTGACAAGTAATGTCTTTGTCTTTTTATGTACTGTTTTATAGGATTGTCCTTCATTTTATCTTACAGCAATAATGTTCATGGCATTCCAGCAAAAATGGCTTTTGCAGTTATTAAAATGCTGAGGTGTTTACTCTCAAGTTCTATGTTGCAGCATTATTTTTCTCTTGGGCACCAATCTTTAAAGAGACGTCAACAAAACTCAGTCTGTCTCTTTCTAATTATAATTGCTCAAGTTGGTGTAATATTCACCTTCAGACAAAGCCTAAACCGCATTTTTAAGGACCTTATGAACTAGCTCCTTTGGTAGATATCACCCTGGCAGCCTCAGAGAATGAAGTTCAGGTTATTACTGCAGAATATGCACAGTGCAGATTTCCTGATACTGTCTTACCTCACTGACCTGCAAATGCTGCCACCAGAGGCTAATGCAGTTGTCATTGGATTTGCTGCTGAGGTTGCCAACCAGGCTGTCAACTGTGTATCACAACGCCCTGTCATAAAATTGTGATTAGTTTTGTGAGATAAAGTTGTGATATACAGTTTTGTGATACAGACACCAGTATGCTTTAAACTAGATGACCCTAAAATCATTGGGCTCACCTCTTGTAGGACATGAAGTAACCATAAGATGATAGTTTCCATTAACAATTAGTCTGATCTGGAATTTAGTTGGGGTACTTCAGCGCAAAACCACTGTTATGCGAGATCTCTGGCTGTATGATCTCTCTATCCTCAACTGCATTAATTTTGCTGTAGTTTTAGAAGTTTCCAAGATCACACTTGATCTGTTTATGGGACTGTGTGTTAAGTTGACACAGCATAAGTGGATTATTCATACATTTTCATAATGACTATATGTAATGACAGTGAAAGAAGAAAAGACTCAAAAATGTAATATTAGCAAGATACATCCCACCTACTGGCCTGCAATAATTGAAATCCTTTTCTCTCACCTTTGGAGAGAAAATACATTCTATTTTGCCAGACTTACACTGAAAATTTAAATGGCTGTTTCCTGTTCCGTGTCTGTAAAATTCCTAGTACGACCCAGCAGGATTACAGCCCAGCTAAATCCATGGAATAAAAATAACCAGCACTGAAATTAACTGGAGGGCAGGCAATGGAAATTGTTAACACCCAAGTGTGAAAAGTTCACCCAATTTTAAAATTTATCATATGCGTAAATGTTAATTACATTTTTAAACACTTGAAGTCTGCAAATCTTAAGAGCACAAAAGAAACTATAGTAACCTGTTAGACACTTGTGCTTTTCTTAGACTTTTCTTTGGCACTCTCAGTAAGTGAGTGCTAAGAGAAAGGCTGACAACACAAGTGCATTTCTGATGCAAAACACCAAGGACAGGATGAACGGTCAAACTTTTAAGAAAAGAATGGGGCCTTTTTGTTGTGGAAATGAAGCTGTGATAATGTTCCCAGACTATAAACTGGCAGTCTGGAACGGCAAAAACCATAGGAGCTTTTTCAAATTCTTTATCAATGTCAGCAGATTTTTTTTTTTTCTTCTTCCAGTTGGGGTTTTAGCTAAGAAAAATGTGAAAATTTATGTGAACAGTTTGTTACTGTATATAGCTCTTAGCAACAGGGCTGGAGAGCATAAAGGCAAACATTTCATTGTCCACTCGGGAGCCGATTAACACTATTAATGAGAGAAAAGTTCTGTGGACTGAAGTGTTCTGTTTCCAGAAATCAAACTGCATTCAAAAATGAGTTAGTCTCTGCTGAAAGGCATCTGTGGACAGGAATACTTACTAATTTTTACATGACTACCCACTTGTATCTGCTTTACTCACCAAATGGAAGAGGTAGAACAGCCTGTAGCATCTAAGGATCTTGGTAATTTAATGCCACCATTGTTGTTAATATCTGTATTATATTTTTATCAGTACCTAGGTGTCATGAGTGACCTCAGTGAGCCCAGGATACCTGGCATTATGTTGCTGACCTCCATGTAAAAGCCTTTCCTCTCCTGCCTCCCCCCACAGAGCATCATCCCTTCCTTCCCCGTCCCTACAAGGACAGTATGGCATCTTCTTTGCGTTGACTCCTTGTCTCCAACTATGGGGATAAGAAGGTAAATTTTCCAGGCAGGGGAACCAGTCAGGGAAAGATACAGACTATAACCAATATTTATTGGAACACATTTTATGAATGAAGCTATTCTATTAATAATGGAATCAAGCTGTTACTCTTAATAGCAGGTAACCGTTGGTACCATCCATTCAGTTATCCCCCTCAATCCTTCATTTTACCCAGCTAGAGCAGCAGAGCCAAATCTGGGTGTTTAGTGAGAAGCGGAGGGCCATACCTATGCACTAGTGGTTTTGGGAAGGTGATCAGAAATTCCTTCCTTCCCCAGGCATATATAAATCCTGTAGCCTGTGGGCTGTGTATGCATGTAACAACCACCAGCTCTTTGGCTATGGTCTGAGTTATAAAAGCCGGTGTTGATACGCTTGCATGCTGATGACCTTGGACATGTTCGGCAGACTTGCTTTTCTGAGTTTATCAGGTGTTTCTGATTCAATAGGACCACAAGGCTCCAGAATTTATCAACTTTTGTCAGACTCTCACTCACTTCCTCTCCATGCATACTTTTCCTCGTGCTGTTTTCTGGTAACTGTTTGTCTATGTACACAGGTATATATCTACAGAACCCAAAGTCACACAAATTCACCAAGAAGAGGGGTTTGTGATCACTTAAGAAGTAAGCAGCCCTTCCTGTGACCCCTGTGGCATGAGGTGGATGCTCTGTTTGTACCATCCCTGTAGAAAATTGGCATGTCTATGCTGCATCTTACATTGTAGCTTAGAGCTAGCTCAAACATCAAAAGCAGCTTCACCAGGTCAGCATGGATCTTCATGAATCTCAGAGAAGCTTGGTGATTTTGCCTGTATGAATGTCTTCTTTAATAAGACATATAATTTAAAGCTAGCTGCTTTCGCTGGACATATAGAGCCAGATAGACCATTTGCCCTGAAGACCACAGAATTACAGCCAGCACATAATAAAGACAAATGGCAAAATGAATATGGAGGACCAAAATACACTTGAAGTTTCCTAACCCAGCCTGCAACATGATCCTACAGATCATGCTGCAGTGAATTCAGCCTCCTCATTTTCTTAACATTCTAATGATTGCATTTTTTTTTTCTTAAAAAAATAAAACAGACCCACAAGATATAACAAAAAGTCAGTGATGGATCTGGGCAAAAAGCCCAGAAATACCTTGTGCCCAGTTGCCTGCCCTGTGCATTAAAAATTCTTTATTCTTTTTCATTTCTTTTTGCTGAAATGAAAACTACTCTTAAATTCAACATAAAACAAGCTTCATTGCTAAAAATGTCTGACTCAATTCAGCTGAGGCAAGGCACAGAAGGTCTGAATTTGGTCTTTTCCCTTTCCTTTGATGAATTCTTTTTCCAGAAAGGCCAGCACACATGTACCCCATGAAATAGGAAACATAAACTTCAGATTTTTCAGCACTAATTATCCAACTAGTCTTATCAGGTCTACTGAGGTACCACCCCACCCGGCAAGTGTTTGAAGACATGATCAAACCCCTTAGCCGTCAATAGGATGGCAATGTAGCTAATTTGCACTTGTCTAATATTGCCAATTGAAGGGTGAACTAGCTCTTCACGCATTTTTGCACTGATAAAAAATGTATTTTTCTGGTAATTTTATGCAAACTTTGTAGATATGGTAAGGCAAAAGATCAAAAATATCCGTAGAGACAGAAAAGCAGTTCTCACATTCTCTAGCAATGCCCAACCATTCTCTGAATCTGTTGTGCAGGGACTAAAATGAACAAGATAACAAAACCCCCTATTGTCTCATCTCTGCTTATGAATGGTCATATTTTTCACCTGCGTCTGTATTTGTAACATTTTTGACCTAATCATCAAACAATATACCTATATAGGCAAGAAAGATAAACCACAATTTCTGCTGACTGACCTTTCAGTCCCTTAACATATAAATTGTTTAACAAAACCTGCCGAATATTTTCTTATCTTTTGTCATCAGAAATTTGGGACTTGGTAGGATGTTTAATATAGTCACTACGTGGTGTGCTGATTGATGGGACACGCTGCAACCCCAATAGCTTTCTGCAATTTATAACAAAACAAACCACAACAAAAAAAGCAATAACCACACAATATTTCAGAAGTACACATTTTCAGAGCCACTTTTTCCTCAGTGAGCACCTGGACTCCCCTGGGGCTGGTTTCAGAAGAGGGAGGAAAGCTGTGGTAAGGTCCCTTCCTCCCCAGTCACCAAGCAACAGGTCCCCATCACCGTCCCTCAGGACCAGAGGTCCAACCCGTTAATATTTCTGCTTATTCCTTCACATGTATTATGCAGAAGTGAGATGGGAGCAGAGGGACTGTACTCTGTAAACAGTGGTCTCCAGGGCTATATTCTGGTGTGGTATAAAGACTACTCGGGGCAAGCTGTAAATGAGGGAGGCTGAGTGATGGAAGCAAACTGGTTGCAGTAGTACTGTGTTTTACATCAGCAGTCTTGACTAAAATTAATCCATGTGGAGCTCTGTAATTATGTGGCAGTATGGCTTCTCCTGCCCACACTTTTTCTTTAAAAGTAGTTCAGATATCTGTAGGTCTCTGCAGTGAGCAGCGCAGATGTGTGCTGTGAAACCAGACTAGGTCTATGCAGGCTGCTTCAGTTAATGTAAGGGAGGGGCTGAATTTAAGAGCAGATGAAGTCTGACTTGAACTGTGGTATCCCCACTGCCTGTGGAGTTAGGTTAAGCTATAACTTAAATTTTGTTCATCTCCTACCAGCAAAAGTCATTATCAGGTGATGTTTTGACTTCAAGGTAGTTGAGCTGTTAAGAAAAGCTCAATTCTAGCCAGCGGATGCAGCGAGAAAAATGTTGAGATTACAAGAAGTCACTAATGCTAAATCCAATCATTCTGGTAATCACCTTACTCCTTTAAACTAGTTGATGAGCTTATCTTAGTACTCCTGAGCTAGGCAGAGGCCAGCTAGGGTGAAAAACTAGTGTCCAGGCGCAGAAGAGTGATTTGATTAGAGTGGAAGCAGCTGATTAAGCAGCTCCTGTACTTCCCAGGTTGCAGCCCCTCAGACCAAGAAAATGCCCCAGGACCTCTCCATCGCAGACAGCTCAAGCTAAGATATTGTGGAGTTTAGTGTGGGGCACACACTGCAGCAAGGGCTTTTCAGGAAGCAAACTTTGGCACAGCATGAGGTGAGACCCCCATGAGTAGCAATGAACCTGCCACGGGGCACTTATCAAGGCTTCTCTTCCAGCACACTGTGTCTTTTCCATCTGCCTGAAGCATAGTGGCCAGAGGCAGCTCACCTTAGAAAATTTGTGGCATAAGAAGGTTGCTTCTATACTGCTGCTGTTAATCAACAGAACTCTCTGCCCAGCAATATGGGGTGTGCTTACTTAATTTATTCTGTATTTCCTTGGTGCTTTTTGTTTGTTTGTTAGTATTAAGAATCTACTCCATGTAAAACATAGGAAGGAGCTAACACTGACCCTTTGAAAGCCAAGTTTCTTCAGTAATGCTTCCACTCAGCACATGGTAAATCTCCAGTATATCTCTCTGCTCTTAAATTTCCTTTTAACAACATTCTGAGAAATTTAAATGTCCATACTATTGTCATATTTAAAAATGAATTGAAATTTAATTTGAAGCAATTATTCAAAGAAAAGTTCTAATTAAAAAGTTATGCACTCCAGTTAAACATTAGTAATATTCAGTCTATTAAAATACTGACAATGCTTTATAATCTGTCATAAAAAAGACAGGTAAGTCAAGTAGCATCCCTTTTTACAGTCAATTTCATAAATCTGTGTCAGAGAAAAGCACATTCCTAGTCCAATTAAATGTGTGTAATTAAATATTTACATGGGAGTTACAGCTTTTGGTTATAGAATTATTAAGAGATAAATCAAAACCTGGGATTCTATTTCCAGTTATTAAATATGTTATTAATTGTGTCTACAAATACTATATCCTTTAAGAAAGGTACTTTCAAAAGTTAAGATGGGAAAATGAAGAACAGAATTTAGGAAAAAGCAAACCCAGGACTATTTAGTCTTTAAAAGCTAGAGATATATTTTGCTTGCTCTGATTATGATACATATGATCAAGTTTCACAAATTAATGTTCTTAGTGTTGCCAGCAGGTGAAGGAGGTGATCATTCCCCTGCGCTCAGCCATGCCAAGGCCACACCTCGAGTGTGCTGGGCTCCCCAGGGCAAGAGACACATGGACATACAGAGTTTTGAATCTTTTCCTGATGGTTTGCTTGCTGTTCTTGGTATTTATAAGTTGTTTCAGGGGGCATGAAGCATGCTTAGGGCAGATGGGGTGCCCAGTGATATTTTCATTATCTCATCATATTTTATTATCTCATTTGCCCAAAGCCGGGTTTTTTCACAGGCATAGCACAGATTTTGCTAAATTGAATTTCCCTGCTGCTATATGTAAACATAAAGAGCATGCTAAGAAAAGCATCTAAAATATTAATTCAAACTCTTGCAAAGTTATTGACTCTTTTCCTCCACTTCTCAGAAACAGCTGAACTGGCTGTACCAAAACCTAAAAATCAAAACAAAATCCTAAATAGCTAGAGTAAAGCAGCAAAATGTAGTCTAAATGGTTGGGTTTGGCAAAATATAAGCCACTGAAAACAAGAATTTCATGGGAAAACATTAGACAGCTATAGAATTATCAGGATCACCTATCATGATCCACTGATCATTTAATAGGGTTATATGAAAATTGGTATTTGCTATAATGAAATCACATTATGGTTTCAATTTGCATTTATAGGAAACATCTGGGGATGATGGAATTTATTCATACTTTGTCTCTTTACTCTTGTACCTCATCCCTGAAGTTTCTGAGACGCTTACAGTAGTCGGCAACTTTTATCCATGCAACAGAACTCCTGCCTACACCAACCTGAATATAAAGTCATGCAATAATCCCTGGGAAATGTCCAGCATTTTCTGTGGCATTTAATTCTCCCCTTACAGCTTTGCATGATAGGCAAGATTTGGTGGTTATTGCTAATAAGAAAACAGAAAGAAAATAGAGAATGATTGAAAAATTACCTATTTAGGGACAAAACTTTCATAGATGTAGAAGAATTCATTTTAAAAGGATATACAATTTGCTGGGTGAGTTGGAGGTGCTTTTAACAAAAATGGTGTCCTTTCAACTTAAACTCTCTAAATTGCAGCTACACAAACATTTAAATTCTAATAGGCGTTATATAAGAGAAGCAGTCTTCTGGATCTGTATGCTTATGCCTTTCTGTCTGTGGATATTGTATATTTGGAAGGTATATGCTGTTAAATCTTACACTCCAGGACATATAAAATGAACATAAAGGGTGCAATCCCGCAAGATGCTGAGTCCTGTCTCTGTTCATTGCCACATTAAAACAACTGCCTGCAGTCATACCCCAGTGGGTCTCGTGTGATGCTTTCACAGTTAGAAAGTCTGCTTAAGTGACTTGCTGGGCTTTGTTCAGAGATCAACACTTTACAAGATGAAGTCTGTGCTAATTTGCACACTTACATTAGATGGTATATTTCAGCTTTCAGATTGTTCACCTTTTGATCCTAATTATTTTTGCTTCCTTTCAAAATTATTTAGGTAGCTAATAAATACACATCCAGTGGTTACGTCTCCAGTGAAGGATTATTTTGGCTGCCCTGTAGCTAGGAAGAAGGCTATATCACTTGAAAATGCTATGAGAAGTGCCTATTTTTCTGATGAGTTTTATGGCAATTACTTTTACATTTCCACCCAAATGTATCTATCTGTCCTTAAAGACTCATGGTGTAATTTAGTTTGATGGTTATCTTCTGCTAATAAAAATCTTTTCCTTCATGTCTTTAGCTGGAGGTGCACTCTTCAAGTCATCAGCTTGCCAGGAATCAACTGGATTTAAACACAAAAATGCAGAGACTGAGAAATGAAAATGAACTGTCAGCAGCTTTTGAATCCAAAGCGCTGAACATTGCTGTGAGCCCAGAATAATAAACTGTGTTTCAAGACATAGACCCTGCGGATGAAATATATGTTCCATAAACAGTTCTGACAACAACATTATGGATAAGCTGCACAAGCTCCTTGATCCAATTTGGTAGCAGAACACATGGCATTGTTTGGAAATTACAGAAATATTTTAGTGAGGTGTAGGGAAAAGTGATGTTTATATTAAGAGTTTGCAGTTTCACTTGTCTTTTGGGGAGAAGAGTCTGCTTTTATAAAAACTGTCTAAGAAGTATGTATGTGTAGGGAACAGTCTTTCTCTGTGCTGATTTTACTGGCATATATGTCCCTTCAGATATGCATTAGTTTAAACGCTTTCCTGAAAATAAGATTTTTTTTAACTGTGCCTTAGACTTAATGCTTTGGAAGTTGTTTGGGGTTTTTTTGTTTTATTTTTGGTTTTGTTTTTTTTAAACTATGTTAGTACCATGCAGCATTTTAATTCCATTCCTAGATTCAAATAGCTAAGGGATCTGAGGATGATTCATAAATGCAGAACTCTCTAGGCAATAAAAATCAGTGTATATAAAATGTATGTAACTGTAAAATTTATAATTTAGCCATAAAAACTAATGTCTATAGGCACAGAGGAAGCTGACTTATTAGCCCTTTTATTGCTTGCTGGACTTTTTAAGAGGTTTGTGGCAAATTTTATATTCATTTTGGTGAATGTGCCAAGGAAAAACCATATTGTATTCTCTAGTATTCAAATCTATTAGAAACTCTGTATTGAATTCTCAGTTATTTCTCGGAGAGGACAATATAGGAAGGCAGGCACATTGGTGCTTAGAATTCATACATGTTCCCTCATTTCTGGGATTCTCTTGCAGGTCTCCAGGCTTTTGTGGAGGCTCCAGAAAGCTGCACCTTATGATCTAGTACTTGGATTGCATGTCGGAGGAAAACTAAGTGAAAATAATAACACCAAGTGTCCTGGTTTGAGTGAGAACAGAACTAATTCTGTTCAGTGATTTTACTTTTCAGTTCAGTTCTTCCAACTAACTGC
>JAAGNO010000112.1:0-13197 GCA_033439905.1 Ceryle rudis
GGTTTTTTTTTTTTGTTTCTTTTGTGCTTGGTTTTTTTTTTTTTTCCTTTTCTTTTTCTGTGTTTGTTTTGTTGTTTTTTGGTTTGGTTTGGTTTGGTTTTTTTAAGAAGTTTGCAGCAAAACAAAAGCGGGCGCGCAGTGCGGGCCGAGGGGCCGGGCTGCCCTGCCCGGTGGAGCCGGCCGGGGTCGGGGCCGGTCGCTCCCTCCCTCCGTCCCCGCCGCCGGCTCCTCCGCTCCCCGCTTTCTTAATTTTTTTTTTCTTTTTTTTTTTTCTTTTTTTTTTTTCCCCTCAAACCGGTTTTCACAGCAGCTGCCCGGGTGTGTGGTTGCAGTTGGCATATTTCACGCGTTGGAAAAAAATTAACTGTTTTTCCTTTGTATCTTAATCCAATGATGAGAGCTCGCCTTTGTTGGCTTTCGAGCTTGCATTTGTTTTATTTATTATAAGGAAATCCAGTTTGGTTCAAATATATAATCCATTTGAGCACTTAAATCCCCAAACAGCTGGCATTATTTTGTTTTATAATCTTTGGCTTTTCTGCACAGAGCATATTTCTAAATTCCTCCTTGACATTTATGGGGGAAAAAACTTTTTAATGTAAACGGTAATGTTGATTTTTTTTTTTTTTTTTTCCCGGGTCTTTCCTAATTTACACGCATCATCAATTTTCCTGGATTTCCTATTGTTTTCATCTTCTTTTATTTTTCCCCCTAGCTTGTTAATTAATTTTTTTGCCCCAAGAAAACTTTTGTTTCTGGAGGCAGAAAAATGTTAATTTGCCCCATTATTTTAATCTCTGGCATTTGGAAATGGTTGAGAGACCACAAAAATGCAACCTGTTGTAGAAACCAGAGTGGTATATTTTATTTTATATTTATTTTAATCGATAGCAGAGAGGTGATTTAATAACAGGAACTCGGAGTAACATTTTAGCAAAAGATTTGCAGATCTGGTGGCTGCGTATGGGGTGTGCATGTGCTGGCATACGTGCGTGTTTCTTTGCAGCCTGATTAGCAAGAGGGTTTTACGCTTATAACCAGTGGTCACTGCTGTCTTCTCCACTTGCTGGGTGTTTGTGACGCCTGCTAAAACCAGCTCTGTCATGGCTTCTCCTATCAGACTTTCCTCTTAACTAATTCAGCACAGTGCTACAACCTTCATAAGCAAAGGAACCAAAACCGAGCCAGAGATAACTGATTACAACTTGTTCCTTGGTGAGAGAATATTTTTTTTTTTTTTTATGGTTCAGAGCTAGAGGCTGGTGATTCAATTTGTCTTGGTTGTGGTGTGTTTAGCCTTGTTATTAGTAACAGACACGATTACACAGGTCATTTGTGTACACCTTAAACAGGGTAGCTCTGAAAACCAATAACTATGCCTATAGGTAGCCATGGAAAAAAAAATAATTAAAACAAAAGAGTTTGTGCTCAGCCTGTCCATCTAACCTTCGTACTCGGTAGACAGTTTATGTAGCTTCCTAGATTGATCTCCACCCCCCCTCCCTCTATTCCTTGTTTAGTTAATTCAACAAAGACTTTTTGCAATCTGTTTGGAGTTTGTCTGATGCCGTGGAAAAGTAGCTGCTGATTTATTTGGTTGCTTTTCGATTTCTGTCTCTAGCCCGTCTTTTCTCCTCCTTTCAGCGGGGATGTCAGCTGTTATTACTTCCTATTGATCCCTTTGCAAAGTGAGAAGTGAACTAAAATTAATGTCAATTCCACTGCTCGGATCAATAGCTGGAGTTATTTTAATCTGGATTTGCACGAGGTGCTAAATTAAAAAAAATCAGCATAGAGGCAGAAAAGTAGCAGTTCCTCGCTCCACCTGTGCCCGCTGCCTTCCCGGCACCCAAATGTTCCTTCGGCTGATTACCCTGCGATCCATATTTTTTTAATTAAGAAGGTCAGTTAGTTTTCTTATTTTTGGGTTCTGTATTTAAACCTATGACATTTTGACATTGGGAGTGTATTAACGATAGATTTTCATAATGACTGGTCCGCCGCAGTCCAATCTGCCTGTGCTGCTGGGGGTGGGGAGGTGCTGGGCGAGAAGGGAGCAAGAGAGAACGAAAAAGGAAGTGGGAGCTGAAAAAAAATGAAATTTGGCCGGCTGAGATATTGTAGTGTGTTGATTTATTCCTGGTGTAATGAAGTTTGCAAACGAATAAACGGCCGTAGTGATTCACAGTATCCTACAGGAGTGTCAAGTGTTGCGGCCAGATTACTAATTTATGAAATACATTTAACGTAATGGGGTGATAGCACAAGTAAAAATAGAAAAGGAGGCAGAGGTGGTTGCTTTTTTTTCCCCCCCTGGAAATCCGGGTTTTCCCGTGGTTGCTCAGTTTCACTTCCATGCTAACGATTGTTTATTTCTGCGAACGCTGGTTTATTTGCATGCATCTCTTTCGGTGTGTAATCACGGGTGTCTGTCCTTATATATATTTTTACATGGATGCAAAAGCCCCCTGCCACTCCAGATTTCCCAGTGGCTGCAGTTTCCTGACCTCCAGTTTTTGACCAGCCTCGCGTGAAGCAGCAGAGCGAGTGTACCCAGGACTGCAGCACTGCCCGGTGTGCCCATGGCATCCCTCGCTCTCCCTCTCCCCCTCGCTCTCCAGGGCCAGAACTCGACAGGAAAGTTATTTAAAATTTGGAAGAGAGCAAACCCGTTAATGCGAGATACATAATCTGGTAGTTAGCAATGATGTCTGTAAGGATGGGTGCCAAATGAGGAAGCAGAGAGATGATGTCCACTCATCTTCACCATTAATAACAGTCGGTGGAGCGGCTGGGTACAGGATGGGAGAGAGGAAATGTTATCACTGAACTGCATTAAAGCCCCAGACTGGATTTCATACACTTTGTTAACCTAGGCTCCCTCATTCATGGAGTACAAAAGGCACTCCATTAGGGAGACACTCTTTCACTAAGTTTTATTTGAGATGTTTGACCCTCTGGATTTAAGAGGCACAATTTGTAACAGCTTTTTATTATTATATGATTTTTCTGGCCCTTTGAGCTCCAGCAGCTAGTATATTGTTTCAAAGTTATAGTCCTTGTATTTTAAGCTGGGCTGTGGGGCCTGAATGGCAGGCGGCGGAAGCTTAAAAGAAAAGACATCGAGATTGATTGGGGGAGAAAATAACAACACAAAAAGCCAGAGCGAACTGGAGGAGATACAGAAAGGAGCATTTTCCCTTCCTTCACCCTGGGAGGGGGTCGTGGCTGGCTGGGTGGCTACAGCCAACCTAGGAGGCTCAGCGAGACGCAAGGCAGAAATTTTGTTAACATTTTCCTCTAAATGTTAATGGCACATCCAGGGCAGTTTACAAATCTACTTAAGAGTGAGTGCATTAGGAACTAAAATTACTGATCCATTCTCTCCTGTCCCCGACCCGAAAGGCAGACGCTCGCGGAGATCAGATGGCAGAAGCACCCATTATGATTTCAAATATTGTCAGAGACGCCAGACATTTTACGGGGGAAGTCTCTTCTCCTTTGGCTAACGGGGATCGTGTGCGCGCGCCTGGGTGTTTGTGTGTCGCACACACGCACCCATACACGGGCACATTCCTGCATCCCAGCGCTGTATGTATACCCACGATGGTATCAAGGAGTCCGTGCAAGTACTTACCCATATATACTGCAAGAGTGGGAGAAAATGCGTGTCTGTTAGGTACGTCTTAGGCATCGCGTGGCGAACGTACGTTGTCGTATTTGGGTAACTCTGCACAGCAGATATTTTTATGTGGGTTCACGCAGCGGTGCGTGTCTGCGTGCGCTTTCTGAAGTTTATTGCAATTACATGCACATGCCTCTTTTGCCATATAAAATTCCAATTCTAATTTGGTGTTACTACCTTAATTTTAGGCCGAACTTTATTTATTAGTGGGTTATTAAATCTGCATGTTATTATGTTCGGTTTGCCTGTCATTCATGTGCACGGGATGATACCCTTTAACCTGCAGGGCCAGAGCTGGTTCCACTAGCGTGTGAAGTTGTCTATTGATTTTTTTGAATGAGAACGGCGGTGCGTCTCCGGCCAGGGGGGTGTAGTGCATGTGGCCACCCCGCTGCTGGAGTGTCCCAGAGAGATGAGCACAGAAACCTAACTGGTTGTGTTTTCTCTTCTTCTCTGTTTCCTTGCAGTGTTTGGAGGGTGATGATGCTCCAGTAAGTTTCCTCGTTCCATTCCCAGGCATCGCTTTGCTTTCCTTCCAGGGAAGTTTGTTCTGCTTGTGATCCTGCTGAGGAAAGAGACTCCGATGGACTTACACCGGGCAGCGTTCAAGATGGAGAACTCACCCTATCTCCCCAACCCGCTGGCCTCCCCAGCACTGATGGTTCTCGCTTCCACCGCTGAAGCCAGCCGTGATGCTTCCATTCCCTGCCAGCAGCCGAGGCCTTTTGGGGTCCCCGTGTCAGCAGATAAGGACGTGCACATTCCCTTTACCAATGGCTCGTATACTTTTGCCTCCATGTATCACCGCCAAGGCGGGGTGCCGGGAGCATTTGCGAACCGTGACTTTCCTCCGTCCTTGCTTCACCTCCATCCCCAGTTTGCACCCCCAAACCTGGACTGCACCCCGATCAGTATGTTGAACCACAGCGGCGTTGGGGCTTTCCGCCCCTTTGCATCTACTGAAGACCGGGAGAGCTACCAGTCAGCCTTTACACCGGCCAAGCGCCTGAAAAACTGCCATGACACTGACTCACCCCATCTGCGCTTCTCAGACGCCGATGGGAAGGAGTACGAGTTCGGCACGCAGCTCCCCTCCAGCTCCCCCGGCTCCCTCAAAGTTGATGATACGGGGAAGAAGATCTTTGCTGTTTCTGGCCTCATTTCTGACCGGGAAACCTCATCCAGTCCCGAAGACCGAAGTGACAGATGTAAGTACCTCCGTTGACTTGTTGGTTCTTCTTTAGTTGCGCCTCGAGATACTCGACGAGTGATTGTCCCGCAGTGCTGTGGCTCTTGCTGGAGGCAGAGGAAAACCAGCCTTTCCTGCCTGCCGAGCTCAGCCACACAGTACTGCCTTGGCTCTTCTAAATGGACATGGCCAGATTTTAAGGTGAGGTGCTCTTGAAGGACACTTGTCTCCCAACACACAGCTGGAGAGACAAGGTTGACCGTGCAGAAAGCTGTCCGTGCCCCGGTGTGAGCCCGTAGGTGCTGGTACATACAGGTGTGTAAACTGGGATGCAGCTGGAGTGTGTAGCCAGAAACTTTCCCAGAGCTCGCAGCAAACATGTACCCCCTGCTTCTTCAGGTGTTTCTTTCTGACCTTTTCTTCAGGCCCACTGTTCTTAGAGCAAATCCTTCAGGATTCATGCCTCAGCTTAGGACAGAGGTGCCTTTTCTTCTGAGTTGACTTGAGAATATTCCTGGCCACTGAGCTTGCTCTTTGAGACATAAACCCGAATCCGTTCTTGCCATTCAGAACCTGTTGCTCCCGTGTGCTTGCTCGTGAGTGTTTCCCCACTTTGGCGCCTGTTGAAAGGTGATTCGGCCTCTCGCAGAGCGGTCGTTGGACTGAAGGAAACCAGTGCACGTGCTCGTGACTGTAACTCCCTGCTCCCCCCGTCACCTTGTCCCTTGGGGGGCTGCCCACAGGGAGGTGCAGAGGTGCCCTCTGGGAAGGGCTGGCTTCCAGCTTTGCTGAGCTGGGAGGTGACCTGCAATGGCGAGTGGTCTGGGGGCAGCAGAGCACGGTACCCCAAGAAGAGCACTCAGTTATGGTTAGAATTCTCCTGTAGACTCAGGTGTGTAGACTGGGGAGTGAGTGGTTTGCTTTTCACGTCGGCTCCTTTGTTCTGTTGACTTTTTTTTCCTAGAAAACAATTTTAGTGTTGTTGTTGTTACAACTACTATGTTATTTTTCAACAAAAACCTGCTGCTCCGCTCCTTCCTCTCCCTTTCAGACGTGATTTTTCTCCTCCTCTTTATGATGCCGAGGAGAGTAATAGAGACATTGTGGCTCTCTCTCCCCTGTCGGCGCTGCTTCCTCAGGCTGTCTCCTTGAATTAGGCACTGTGCTAACTTACTGGCGCTAAAAGGCATCTGCCTAAACCCAGCATACCTTTTCAATAAAAGTCATCATAAAATCAACCTGCCTTGTAAATCCATCGCTCTTTGGTTTTGAAATATGCTGCAAGTGTGTCTTTTATGTCAGCGTTTGTGAGGGTAGGACGATTCCCACTGAAGGCAGAAGCCGTGTATTCCTTGTACTATGAATGTGATCTTCTATTTGTCTCCCCTCTCTCCTCCTGATCCACCTCCAGCCGCACTACTTTTTGTGCCGTAAGCTCCTTGCGTTGTTCAGCATCTCCTCTCCCTTCTTTTGGGTCTATAGGGGAGGTGGCTGAAGATGGGAGTGTGTACGGATGTGTATGTGTGTAAGCTGGTGATATAATTAACCTGAGGAGGAGGAGGCAGGTGGGATGGCAAAGCTTAGAAGCGTGTTTGTCGATGCTCTTTCCCTTATCGCTGTAACCTGGCTGTGGAAATGAATACTCTGGGAGAATACTCCAAAGAATACTCTGGGAGATAGCGGTGGAGGAGCGGTGGGTCCGCTAGCTAAATGAATTTAGAGCGCATCAGCTGCTGTGGATCTCGCTAGGAAAATCCTGTCAGATAGCCCATTTAAAGAAGTAAATCTGTTAAATGAATTAGCCCACACGGAGCGCAGCTGCGGACAGACAGACGCATCCACACCCACCGCTGTGCCTTGCCTTTGGCCCCAGCGTGTGCCGGGCATGGGTCTCCCCTCTCCTTCCTGGGAGCAGAGGGGGCTTTGCCCAGGCGGGCACCGTGACGCTGGGGTCCCCGCACCGCCATCCGCTCTGCGGTGGGGGACTTGCCAGGAAAAGAAGCAAAATACAAACTTTGCGGGCAGCTTGGAAAACTTGGGCAGAAGTGGAAGGTGTTCGGTTTCCTTGTTTTTCTTACCCGTATTGTTAGATTTTTTTAAGATGCTTTGCTGCACGGCAGAGCCGAGCAAATGCAACACCCTTGATATTTCATCGACATTAAAATTCTCGTGTAACTACCAGGACAGCGTTGCACTAAATATGTCTGTTGGCTCTGTATCATATTCCCATCACATATAGATACCGCACCGTGGAAACTTCGCTCCATTAACACGGCGAGTTTATTTGGTGTGTGCATACGCACGTATGGGTGTGTTTGCTGGAGGCTGAGGGAGCGAGTGCTGAAGCCTTTTAGAGGCTTTGATGATCTTTGATGGTGACCATTAGAAAAGAAAATCTTCCACGGTGAGGACTTTGAGGGATCGCCGTTCGGAGGTGTACCGGCGATCCTGTTTTACATAGACATTTGCATACGTGTATTTGGAGTTTCCATACAAATGCACACTCGGGGTGGGGGGGGTGTTGTCTCTTATTGGTCCCTGAGAAGTTCTGTGGATTCCTCGTGTAATTGTTATATAGAAACCTTTGTAAGAGCTGCCTGCTTGTGCTCCTGCCGGAGAGTCTGTTGCAGGTAGGTGGCTGTAGATTCTAGGCAGAAATGTACTGAGGCTTTTCTACAACAGTGAGCAAAAATAGTGACATGTTCGAAGATCAGCAACACCTTCACGTGTCTAATGGGTGCTTTTCAGATTTGCAGAGCTCAACCTTTGGTTGTATTTTTAAGATTCCTGAAAGGGTTTGTGTTATGTGGAAGGTAAATTGCTGTGACTGGCTGTGTATTCTTCTGTACCACTGCACAGGAACCATTTCTGAATAGCTCATTAAAATGTTTGGTTTACTCCATAGCTGAAATGGTGATTTTCTTAGAAACTCTTTTTTTTTTTTTACTTTTTTTTTCTTTTTTTTTCTTTTTTTTTTTGGTTTGTGTGTGTCTTAAAAAAAATAAAAGGAATTCAATGCACCGAGTTTTATTTTTTCCTAAAAAATAGGTTTACGCTTGAGATACTTTGCAGCAAAATGAGAATCCAAAGTCAGGTATTTTCATCTGGAGAAGTGTTGGGAAGTTGCACTATTTAGTCCTCTGCACCACGAGAGCGAGGTCTCAGCCTCTTTTCACCAGTGGAGGAAATCTGCAGACTTCAGTGAAATTAATTGGGATATGTGCTGATGTAACCCAGAGCAGGACCCGGCCCTGTAAGATAGGTGTTTGTGCACTGGAGGTTGCACCTTTCCCTACTTTGAAAGCAGGAGGTTTTTTGCCAGCAGTACCTGTAGCTGTGCATCCCATAATGGGAGAGCATCTCCTGCGGGGGCATCTGGATGGGATTGTGCTCCTCGTTACAGCAAACTGGGCTGACATGTCTGCGTTTGGCCACGTTGTCTCCTGCTGTAAAACGCAGGTACTCGGGACACCCGGAGCAGTGGAGCGCACGGGGAGTACAGAGAAAAGCGGAGCCTTTCCAAGGAGAAGCAGACGTGACGTGTGCTGGATGGGCCTGTTCTCTTGGGTGCTTACTGAGGAAAATAATGCCATTTGTTAGAGTTTAGGGGCTTCTTGTAAAGCATGTGTTAAAGACAGTGGGAGACATACTTTATGGGTTTCCTTTAATAAGCATACAATAGTTGAGATTCCTAGAAGGAGTGGAAATAAATAGCATGTTCCTTTCTGCAAAAGAGATCTATGGCCCTGTTAAAAAAAATAAAATCCCTGGTTTTATTCTTTGTTTCTAATAAATCTGTCCCAGTGGCCTTCTGTTCCCAGTCACCATGGCATCGCTTTCCCATACAGTGACAGACAGAGGTCCACGCCGAAGCCAGGATCTCTTGGCAAAGAGCTGGACCTTGTCAGAGCAGACACCTCTGCTGTCCCCATGAGGCTGCCCCTGCCCCCAGCCTCCTGGGGACCACAGACGACTGTTTCCCTTGGCTGCTTGGTCTTCATCTTGTGTTGTCTGTGACTTCTTGTGGAGCACAACCTGATGTGTCCAGGTGACTTCTACATCCTGGCTGCTGGCTCTCCTAGCCTCAGTTTCCCTGCTACTGGTGGTGGCTCTTGCCAAGCTCCTGGTGCACCCTGGGGATGAGCAGCTGAGTTGGCGAGCAGGTTGCAATCCTCGCTCAGCTCTTGTGACTGTGGTAAAGTAGGGATGGTTTTATTAACATTATTTTGATTACTATTTTATAATCATATTTAACCTTGACTATTTGGATACAACCAGTTTGTCCTGCAACCAGTTTCTCCCCTGCAAGAGAGGCTGTGCACCATGTTAGTGACCTCTTTGTTCCACTTCGGTTTTAAAGAATATCTCTGGCATGGAGTTGGTTTTCCTTTGAAACAACTGGTTCATTATGGATCACATGTAAATTACACTTCAGGTGAGGAACATCAGGGCCACGACGGCCACAGCCTGAATTCCTGGATAACATAGTACTTTGGAAATCAGACCGAGTCTGATTGTGTGTGTGGGTGTCTGTACAGTCACCCACCCCGTCAGCCCTGTGTGGTGGGCTTTGTGTTGACAGACTGGGACCTATGCAGAGAGCTCTGTGGATGTGTGCTGGGGGGAAGAACGTTTATCTTCTCATATTCTGTGCCAGAACAATGGGTTGGAGGGGGAATGCACACGTCCACGGCTCACTCACACAACTCTTCCTGCTGGGATGCACCACTGCCAAGGCTGGTAAAATTTGGGGTGTAACATGAACCGACGCTTTGTTGCTAATAATAATCAGCCGTGACCACAGGAAATTGCAAGCTTAAGATTGCTTATGAAATAATGAAATAAGTCAAGGGGAACATTTGCTTTCTGTCGTGCAGTGGCCTGCGTGATGTAGGAGGAGTGACGGAGCGATAGTGGATTTTCTGAAGGAGTGGGCAGGCAGCTGGGCAGCAGTAGAGATGAAGGCCACGCATCCATCCCCATCGCACCACCGAAAACGCGCCGTCCTCGTGGAGCTGGGTGCGCTGCGTGGAGGGAGGCCTTGGACTATGCAGCGGTCTCCTCCTTTTTCTGCTTTTCTGGCAACAACCTTCCCGCTCCCTCTGCAAACTGTTGCCGAGACTCCTTTCCATGCTGCTCAGCTTAATTGTCTTGTCGGGATAAAGAAATGTTTGAACAGTTAAAGTGGGGAAGGGCTGGATGGGAGCAGCCCCTGCCGGCTGCGGGGCCATCTGGCCTGCCTTGGATCCGCCGGTCTCCAGTTTATATTTCTCTCTGTGTTATTGGGGGCTATCTGGCGCACTCAGAATACCTAATCACCATGGCGAGAGGAGGGCCGGGGCTGCCTCCCCCTCCGGTCTCCCCTTCCCAGCAATTGTCATGCAGAGCCCGGCCGGGCGGCTGCTCTGCTCGCAGCCCTCATTTGCCGTCTTCGCCCGGCTCTCGGCAGAAGGATGGCTTTTAATTGATCGTTTGAGGGGGAGGGCTGGGGCTGTTTTCTCCTCCAAAATGTTTCCCCGCGCAGCCGCTGCCATCCGGCCAGCTTTCGTGTTGTCTCAGCCATGCCAGGGGATGCCTCATCCCCTTTCTCTCCCTTCTTGGCCTCTCCGGGAGTTGGTGTCGTGGCTTGTACCGGCCGTGCTCAGAGCGCCGAGCAACGCCCAAGTGTCATATTTATCCATCTCCTGCTGGGGAAATGGGCACGGACACGGTAGATATTTATCGCTCCTCTTTCGCCCCGTGTGTCTGAGTGCTGGCGTGCGGGTATTTATTGTGCAACTACACACTCCCCACCTTGATCACTATTTCCCATCAAAACTGTGGCCCCCAAACCCTGCTTTTCGAGAAGGATGAGTCACGTTAAATCTCCGTCCCCATCTCTCAGGCTCGACTGCGGTCACAAACCCGCGGCAGGAAAGGTGAAGGGAGCCCCGGTGGCTGCTGCGTTGGCTTGGGGATCGGGAATTCCGACCCTGGGCACGGCTCGGAGTCGCAGTTTCGCGATCCCTACCGAGGGAACAGCGATCCCTCCCTCCCTCCCTCCCTCCTGGCGGCGTGTGCCGCTTTGATATCTTCTGACAGAAGACACTAGGCAAGGGCAAAGTATTAGTATTATTAATATAGTACAGTTAGTAGAATATTATGAACCATTATAAATCATTACTGCTAAACTACAGTTATTAAAGGAAATGACCAAAGTGCACCGTGCGAGCCAGGATCCCTGACAGTTAAAACATTGTTTTATTATTTTACTTGCTAACTTGCAAAATTCAAGAGTTAGAAACAGTTTCCTGGTTGACCGGTGGCGATTGTGTAAGGGATTGGGAGAAGCAGGGGGGAACAGGGGTGCAGTTTAGGAGGGAGAGAAAAAGCATTAATGATTTTTATTTTCTCTTCCTTCGATAATTTGAAGGCCTGGAAGGAAAGAGACGTGCTCAGGCATTGGGCCTAAGCCTGCTCTCTTGGAGTGAAGGTGTTCGAGTCAACAAGGGCTTAGAGTTTATGCAGTTCCCCCCTGGAAAAAAATAAAAGCGAAGTTGTTTGTGAATTGCTGCTGGTTGTTATTTGTTTGTTATCGTTTAGACAAGTCCCATTAAATGCTAGCAGCAGATTCATTTTCCCCTCTTTGTTTGCCTTCCAAGGAGCAGAAAACAGACATAATTATATTTTACGTGAGACTGTAAGATTTCCTCTCATCTCTCTTTTTTTTTTTTTCCTGGCTAATATCTGCAGCTATAAAATAAATTCCATTTGTACATACATGGTGTTAGACTGAGGTAAATAACTGTCATCTAAAATCTGTCTAACCTTAATCTGCATCAGGAGCACTATAGAGAACTGTACCCATTTGTATAATATTAAGCTTTATTTTTATTATGGATTTCTAATGCAAATTCATAGTGGGGGCAAAGCTGTTTTCTTTTAATACCATATTCCAAGCAAAGCAGCCACTGAGAGCAAACTGTGAGGATTTTTATCCTGCAGTTCATGTCACTGCTGGTCTTCGATCACATCAGTTTGCTTGATAGCCTATGAATTTTTCACCTCTCTTCTTCAGGATGAAATAGCAGATTTGGGGACATCTGAGGACATTTTTCATCTATGCAGAGCAATTGAAATTCTTCAGGAATAATGGATTTCTATTTGGGAAATTTAATGTGCGATCAGATCCCTACGCAGCGTCCTCTGAAAAAGGGCGTGTGTGGGGTAACTGGTGTATGTGTCCTTCTCCCCTTGCATGCAGCCTCACTGGTTACTTGCCCGGCTCTGCTGGCTTGAGGGAACCCTGTGTATAGGAACTCACAGGTTACAGATGTTCAGGGCAAATTCATGGCCCTGAATTCAGTTTTCTTTACATCTCAGTGCTGAAGTGTTTTCCTGTTGCTGCTGGGTATTGGATATTTGATGGCCAGATTGGCCCCAGCCCTCAAGTCAACAGAAGCTCCGGCTGGACACGTACTGTGGGATTTGGTACTCTCTGTGTCTGGCCTCTTCTTCTTCATCCTGTCTTTTTAAAACACGGGTGGTGGTTGTGATAAGCCAGGAGTTCTTCCTTAGCCATCACTTTCTCCTCTCCTTTGACCGTTTGCTGGTGTCTTGAGTTGCAGCAGTACCAATCTGAGCAACCAAAGAGAAGGAAAAGCAATGCTGGGAAGGAGAGAGGCAAAGAGAGATTTATCGCCTTAAGTGCAGATAACATGGGGAGGGAGCCCTGGTGACAGTGCGACGGGAGGTCAGGTGTGGGACGCTTCCAGCAGATTTTTCCTCACACGGGACATTGTTTCCACTCAGTACTGTTGAAAACCTTCCTTTTTTTGGTAACTTGAGGCTGCCATCTCTCCGAATTGCAGAGCAAGAGTGCGTTTTGTGCTTTTTCTTGCAAATACCAGACTGTTCTGCGGGGGAAAAGGAAGGCACTAAGTGTCTCTGGACACCCCTGAAAGGAAGAGCTGGAAACCGCATCCTTGCTTTTCCCCAGTAGCACTGATCCTTGGTAACCATCTCTCCCCACAGCAACAACATCAAGTTTTTAATCTGGGAAGACCCGAGAGCTTTCACCCAGCAGCTTTTCGCTGGTGCAATCCCTGCAGCCTTGCCCGTGCCTCACAGCCACGCGACGCTGCAGCCCGGAGCAGGGGCATGTCCAGCAGCAGCTACTGGGCTGGCTGGCACAGCTGGTTTCCCGGCTGCGGGCTCATTCTCTGGAAGGAAGGGGGAGCGTTTTGTGGCTCCTGGACAAAAACTAAACCTGGGCCACCAGCCCGCAGGTGCCCGTGCCGTCGGGGGAAGGCTCCCCAGCTCCCCGTGACCCAGCCACAACAGG
>JAAGNO010000112.1:18544-42817 GCA_033439905.1 Ceryle rudis
TTACATGTCAGGATTTTTATATATATATATATATATATTAAAATCTCCATCTCCCAACCTCAGTTTCCCCCCTAGCAAGGATGACGCCGTTTCCCTGTCCGCTGCACTCTGTAGCGTTTACACCCAGGCAGTGTCGCTAGCACCAACCCGAGGTTGTAGTAACGGTATCGTCTGCCTGCTCCATGGTGATGGGAAGCACTGTTTGTTGGAGGAGGGTATTGGCCTGGATGGCCTTGGACTGAATCATTCTGACAATTCTCACATTTCTCTGGTAAAGTTTTATAAATACACACTGGCACCATATATTTTGTGCTTAAAAATCTATATCCAACCTACAGGCATATGGTTATAGAGAGAAAAGACGTATGAAATCGGCCAGACCAAGGGAGCAGACAAGATATAAAAATGATGCTGTATTATGCTAGAACTTATTGAAAATCCCAACGCATCCTTTTTTGTGTAAATAGTAAATTCTTTTCTGTGGTCTAAATTTGTTTCTTAATGTGTGTCACGTACCAGAACAGTAGCACGGACAGGGATGCAAATATGGTATGTGTTTTATTGTGAGTATTATGCTGCATAGCAGAGTAAGGGAGTTGAATATTGCAGTCGGTTATATACAGCTGTAAATGGGAGCTACCTGCTGTTCTGTATACAGCGAGCTGCATATTTATTAGTAAATAGCAGCCTAGGTAAAATAAAATAAAACAGGAAGTTGTATTAAAGACTTCAAGGTTTAAAACTACTCTGCATAAAGCTCTTGGGATCCCACTGCAGGGAACAGTCCTGCATTTTCCAGCATTAAGTCTTTTCCATCTGATTTTTCTAGTTCTGTGCGTTTGAAAGCCTCCGCTGAACTTCCCCAGCTCATCAGGTTGTGGAATAATTCATAAGTCTTTCCAAGCAGGGTAAAGATTGGGTTTGGGGCCGGGGAAATTGTGGGTCAGCTCCTTCCCTGGTGCAGCTCCAGCTGAGTAGCTCCGATGGGTGAAATACCGAGGACCTGTGGTTATGTGCACACACGAGGGCACGTGCATCACACGCACACGTGCACGTAACGCACAAGGCCAAGGGGGGGGCGATGCCTGCAGCGGGAAGCCCGGGTTGTGAGGAGAAAGCAGCCCCAGTGTTGTCTGGGGTACCGCCTGATGGATGCTGCTCTGGAGATAAAAGCATCGGGGCAGAGCATGGACTCCAAAATGAGCAGTGGCTTCTGAAATACCCGAGTGTTTAACCTAGAGGGAGCTCTCTTACATGAAGAATGAAACTATTGGCACAACCTGCCTGAACAGATTTAGGGTGTCTGGCATCAGCAAACTTCTGCCTCCCACACCCTCGGCTCACGCCTCTGGGTACCGCGTTTCCTCGGGCTGATCTGCGGAGGGTTGGAGACGTCCTGCGGGGGACTTTTGAACTCCCAGCTGTGCAGGGGTCAGAGCAGGAGCCTCACTCGGGCTCCAGAGGTTGCTTCTTGTGGAAGCTGATGGAGATTTCTTCTGGCGATAACATTTCTTCAGTTTTCCTGCTCCCAGTACACCTTGCAGATGAGTCATGGCTGTTGGGGTGCCAGGCACCTGCTCCCTGCTCTGCTGGGAGGAGGAAGAGCTGCTGAGTGAGGGTGCAGTTAGAGGGCTGATTCACTAAGGAGATATTTATGTGCGGGGCCAGGGTGGCTCAGTTGGTCCATTTGAGTCTCTCCTTTTAAATGCCTTCATACCCCTCTGTCCTCCTTTGGTTAAGCCCAGCTGCCTGAATATAAAGCTGTGACGTTCTGGGGTTAGCTGAACTGGTATTTCCTTCCCCAGAAGCTGGGAGATGCTGGAGGTGACACAGATCAGTGATGTGAGGGTGCTTCCCCAATACACAGACAGACCCGGCTCTGACCTGGTGTAAATCCTTCAGACTCTGCAGGTCCTCCTCCCAGAAGCTTGCAGCTGAGGCCTCAGGGCAGCCTGTCTCTGGACACCACAGTGCATCAGTGAGAGGTGTGAATGAGCTGACAGGGAGCTTGTAGCCTTGTGTACCCAATGTGGCTCTCCAGAGGCAGTGATCGTAGCTCTGCACCTCCACGCCACCCACTGATTTAACAGAGTGAAAGAGAAGCTTGCTGAAGTACTGGGGCAGAGGTCTGAGAGAGCCCACAGCGCCTGAGCTGTCACTAGAAAGGAGGAGTGAATAAAAGCAGGACTGTGCAATTCTTTCCCAGGCCCAGAAAGCTCCTGTCTGGGATTGGTGGGCACAAAGGGTCAGCTTAATGGTGCTGAGGTCAAACAGAAGGGAGGGAGAGTGGTGATGCTGCTCTGTTCCCCCATCGCATCCCATCCCATCCCATCCCATCCCGTCCCCTGTCTGTCTGGGTCCCCAGGGCAGCTGCTTTTGCCCTGGCAAGTTGTAGGAGGGTGACTGTCACTGCTTGGGGGGGCAGCGGTGTCTTTGCTGGGGAGCCTCTACGCCCAGGGCAGCCTCCCTGCTGTTGGCACCGTGCTGATCCCAGGTGAAAAAAGAGCCCTTCCAAAAATCAGAAGGGGGAGGCTTGTCCAGCCTGGGCGTACCCGCAGGGAGCGTGGCTGGGAGAAGCTGGGAGCTGCAGTTCAGCCTGCCAGCCAGAGCAGGCCTTCCCAGTCACAGCCTAGTCTCTTCTTTGGGTCTTCCTATGCTGCTTGGCACTGTCTGTCTCTCCGTCTGTCTGTCATCTTTCCCAGTCTACCTTCTAAGATGCTTAACAGCCTGGGGGTAGAGGGGGCTCCTCTCTTTCACAGCTCCTGCCTTAAGGAGTTTATTTTATTAAGCTGGGCAGGGTGCTGGGGTGGAGGAGCAGGGCAGGGGTCCTTTCCCCTCTGGCACGCTGCTTTTCTAGAGCTGTGCCATTGTCAGTGGCTTGGATCCTCACGTGGGCACCCCTGGAAGTGTGGCTGTGGGGGAGATGTTGTGCAGTGGTGTCACTGGCACTGGTGTCCCCCGGCTGCTGCTCCTCAGACACTTCCCTGCTCCCTATGCAAGGGCTGCCTGTTGCTTAATTAGCTTTTTGCCTCACTCGTGCCTCTGTTGACCTACCCTGCCCCTTCCCAGCTCTGTGGACCTGCCAACTAACAGCTTGAAAGGAGCGTGAGGAAGCCTAAGTACAGAAATCAACAAGGCCAGGGTTTCTGCAGGAGAAAGCAGAGAGCTGCTGGCAGAGCCTCTCTGCAGAGGTTTTACAGCAGAGTCCATGGAGGGCTGAACTCAGCCTTTCAGATACCTTCACATGCAGGGTTGGGGGGATCCTTCTGCAGCCTCACTGTCCATCAGTTGGGCTGCTTTAAAAGAGGGTTGCAGAGAGGCAAAGCTGGGTGGGAAATTAAGGACAGATGGAGCAGGACTGTGCGTATTTTCCTGTGGGTGCTTTTCTTTTTGTTGTTTTTTTGTTGTTGTTGTTGAATTTGGGGAAGGAAAGGGCATGTGTGAGGGTAAGGAGCTGATTGGGAAGGTGGCTGGAGGGAAGCAATGGAGAAATAAAGCACCTTTTAATCTAATTTTTAAAGAAAGGCTTTACACTGACTTTCTGTGGGCTTTGTTTGTAATGTGGTCTGTGATTTTTCCAAAGGGGGTGAGGAGGCCTGAGAGCAGCAGAGGCAGGAGTAGTTACTTTGATTCTAGCCCCCAATTTGGCTTGAAAAATGCCAGAGGAAAGTAGGTGGGATTGAAATCAGCCGTTTTCCTGGGTATGACTTCTCTCTCTGTCTCAGATGATGGCCATTCCTTCCCCCATCTCACTGTCCTTGCTTTGCTAGCTGGCAAATCATACCCGAGCCTCCATCTTTCCCTTTTCTGACTTGGCACAAGGAGCTAATTGCAAGGCTCTCTCGCCTGCCTTTCTCTCAAGGTATGGGCATGCTGCAGGAGAGACAGCAGGATAAATAAGCACAGCCAGCTCTGGGGTCTCGGCAAATGTCTCTGCATGTTCGTGGTGCCCAGGCCCCACCCCATCCCGTTCCTGTCACTGGCAGGAGGAAGCCCCACAGCTCAGTACAACTCTTAGGAAATTCAACTCCATTAGGCCCTGTCCAAGCATGGTGAGGAGAAACAATCCTTTAATGGTTAGCTTTAAAGAAGTCTGTCAACTCTAGGAAGCAATGAGAGAGCTCAGTGTGCTGTCCCTTCAGGGCTGCTTCCCAAATACTCGAGGGGCAGACCAGCGCCTGCAGATCCTGAAGCAGCAGCAGCTATCAGGTGGAACCTCTCACAGTAAGAGCTCTCCATGCCCAAGCTGGGCATTTAAAAATGATGCCAGAGCTGGTTCGCTGCTTGTCCCGTGGCTGTGGATGCACACAGGGTTGTGGTTGTTGACTGAAGTGCATTAGTTAGAGACTGGAATGGCCTGCCCAGGGAGGTGGTGGGGTCGCCGTCCCTGGAGGTGTTTCAGGACAGGTTGGATGTGGCGCTGAGTGCCATGGTCTGGCTGATGTCACGGTGCTGGGTCACGGGCTGGACCTGATGATCTTGGAGATCTATTGCAGACTCAGAAATTCTGTGAGTCTGGGATTATCTTGGGCTCTGACATCCTGCGCGCCAGATGAAGATGCGTTGCGTGGGAATGGTTGGTGCAAGGAGGGTCCTGCTTCCCAGGCTGTGCTGCAGCTGAGGGTGCTTCTCGGTGAGGAGGGTGCCAGCCCTGCCCTTCTCATGTGGCTCAGGCAGCCTGGGCCCTTACAGTGAGCAGTGCAGGTTGTCACTGCTGGTGATGAAGGGATGGTAGCATCGTGGCGTTGCTCACACGGGCACCTTAGTGAAGCACCCGAGGCACCAACTATGAGCGTCCCCTGCAGCAGAAACTCTCCATCTCCTCTTTCTGCTTTGTGGTCCGAAGTCCACGCCCCAGCAGATACCTGCTGCTTGAAGGCTTGGCTACAGCAGCCTTGAAATTCTGCATCCAGGGCTCACGAGAGCGAGTTCCCTACGTGTCTCTGCACCCTGCTCAACACAACAAGCCCTGTTTATGTGTTTGACCTTGTACAGTGGTGTCACTGACACTGGTGACAAGTGACAATTAGAACTAACTCAGAAAGTTAGGTTTACTTTTATGAGCCCCCGGGGTAGGTGGGTGGCTGCCCTGGAAGCAGAACAGGTTCTGGGTCTCGTGCAGACCGGTGTGGTGGAAGCTTAGGGGGTGCTAATTTCTTCGCAGTATTTCCCACCAGCCGTCAGCTGCTTTGGAGTGAAACACTTTGGCTCCTGAGGAATTCCTGGGAAGCTCAAAGGGTTAAAAAAGCCTGGTGCTTCTGAGTTGTACCTCTTGGGATCTTCCCCTTCTCTTTGCCCCCTTCCCCTCATCCACCGGTCAGGAGAGAGCGTTAGCCCAGGGTGCTGCAGGTGTACAAAGCCAGGCTGATTTATGTTAAATGAATGCACAGTCCTCCATGTTGTCACCAGTGACTGTCTCATGTTCACGACACGGGGATGAGAAACAAACTGCTCTTCTGTCCCACGAGACACTGCCTTTATACCTAAAGATATTAACAGTGCAGAGAAAACCAGGAGCAGCAGCCTGCAGGGAAAATGGAAAGGACTTGATACCCACAGCTTGTAAAATGAGAGCAGCTCAGGACACTGGGGTCGGGTGCTGGAGCCTCGGAGGTGGTGAGATTGTCTGTAGGAAATGGGAGCAGGGATGGAGGGGGGTTGCTGTCACAGCCCGAGACTGTTTTCAGAAACAATCCTGGACTTTTGGTGGCTCAAAGGAAGCGTTGAGAGTCCTACACGTACCTGTTTGTGTATCCCTAATAAACCCGTACCCCCGAGTGAGGAGGCAGGTGGGGATGGTGAGCATGGCCCGAACGTGCCGAGAAAGGCAGGAAGGACAAGAACGGTTGTCTTCTCCATCCATGGCTGGTCTGACTTGCAGCTCTCTGAGTTAGCATCGGCTCTCTTCTCCAGGGCAGAGGGGTGACGATGGGCTGCGTGGCCGTGCTCTGCCCAGAGGGGTGACGATGGGCTGCGTGGCCATGCTCTGCCCCACGCAGGGGGTCTGGCCTGGCACTGGTGACCGAGGGAAGTTTGCAGGTCCCTGCCTGAACACGGGTGTCACTGCCTGCACTCGGAGGAGCACTGCTTCAAACTAAGGGTGGCTGGTGAACACGTGGGTGGCGAAACCCAGCCCAGCAGTGTGCGGCTGGGACAGGAGGACCATGGCTCAGGCATCCCCAGCAAATGGATTTTGAAAAGGCTTCCCTTTCTATATAGGTGTGTTTTCAGCTCTTACCTAGACTTTAAACTGAAAAAGTCCTTGTTTGGTAAGTCAGGAGAGTTGTAACTTTGGCTTGCGAATGTCAGTCTTGATTTAAACAAGGGCAGCAGTTTAAAAATACATCCTCCTTCTCCTGCTTCCCTAAGATATATCCAGGTAGGATGTGCTCAGTGCTGGCTTAGTGCTCCAGTTTAAAGAGATAATTTTGTCCGAAGCCACCCTTCTGTAGGAGCCTATAATTAGCAATTAAAGCATAAAAAATATTTCCATCGAGTGACTCCTAAATAAATGCTTGTCACTGCTTATCAGAGTTGGTTTATTTCCATGTGTGTTCTCCTCCCTTCTTTTTTTGTATAACTTACGGCCCTGTAAATGCTCAGCAGCTGTTAATATGATTCTGTCGATACGTTTACCATGGTGATTTGGCTATATTTGGTGAGCGTGTGAAGAAATCACTCACTGGTTAGAAGGAGGAAAGACAAGCTGTCGATATCAAGGGAGAAATGCTAATAACCCCCGTGACAAATCATTCCTGGGAATCTCAAAGGGTTAAAAAAAATAAAAAAATAAAGCAGCAGCACTTCCTGGAGAGAGGGGCCTTGGCAAGTGAAGGTGACTCATCCAGAGCTGCAGACACCAGCTGTCATCTCCAGCTCCTCCTGTGCTTAATCACTTCACTTCACTTTTCTAAAGAAATATTTTGTTCTAATTCAAACAGACCCGGACTTGTTTGGTTTTTATGAATTATTTACTGGTGAGGAGAACCTCTTGAGGTATCCATCTTCACTCGGAAATAAGTGGATTCTCAGACCCTGCTGCAGCACTTTAAAGCACACAGTCCCATCTGGGATGAGAATTTTTTTGGGGGTTTTTTACCACCCTCTTAAAATCCAGAATAGAGCCCAAAAAGTCAGCTCTGGCACTTGGATCCCTCCTGGTGAGAATGCATGCAGACTTTGGCCTCATCTAGTTGCTCTTTGAAAGGCATCCTTGCTTGTAGGTGTGGGGTGGTGATGCTCCAGGTGACCCCTGTGCCCTGTGACTACCACCAGTCTCCCAGTGTGGAGGTAGAGATGTGCCCCCAGAAGGGACGTGCCCCAGGTGCATTCCTGGAGCAAGCTGGTGCTCAGTGTGCACAAAGCAAGCGCAGGAAGGGGCTTGTGTGTGCCACTGACCACCCCCCTCTAGGCACTGACACCCTCCAGCTCTGGGTGATGTTTCTGTTACTCAATAAACCCACGACCAAATTCCACTTGGCTGTTCCTGACTTCTGCTCTTTGCACATTTATTGCTCTTCCAGTGGCAAGAGGAGCCTCTATGATATTTTGCAGTCCCAAAAGGTCTGATCCAGCAGCCATGGAAGTAAATAAATGGAAAAATTTGCACTGACTGGACTGGGCATCAGATTAGTCCCTAAATGTTAGTTGATCTGCTTTGGGGTTATGACAGACAAATATTGCCCCAAGGTTACTGCTACAGGAATAATCGATCTACCTGTCTTGGATATGTCTAGGCTGCCTGTCATCACTGCAATATCTAAGTGAGTGTTACCTCCCAGGAAGACTGTGCCTGACCAAATAAGTTGCCTTTTCTTTGTGTGATCTGAGACCAGAAAGTGCAGTTTTTCACCATATTTAAGATGATTTCTATGTGGCACTTAACTGCTCCCCAGGATATTGCTACTTGACTGCAATGTCCTTATTGCTTACTTCTTCTATTTAATTTAGAATTATTTTTTTTCAATTTATTTTTTTACTAAAAAAATAACACGATCTGTAAAGAAATGCCTTGGTCCTCAAAACAATTTAGACAGACAAAGTGCCTTGAGTGTGATTTAGCTTGAGTGGTGTAAGTCGCACGCTTATACAAGCTTCAATATGACAGGAAAGATAATCCCATCAGGCAGCAAAACAGAACAAGCCTGGAGGGGGGTTTTCTTGTGTACAATTGCACTTAGAGACATGGGATGAGAAGGAAGGGGATTCAGGACCTGGGGAGGCTGAAAGAGGCAGCTGGTAGCATCCTAGACACTTATTTGCACTAAGGTCCCTTCGATCAAGCCACAGCAGCCTATGGAAGCTGGGAAGGAAAGGAGATGGCCAGAGCCCTGTGGAAAGTAGCTCTGGTGCCTCAACAGCACAGGCTTGGCCAAAGGGCTTTGCACCAACACCAGCCGCAGCCGCTGGCATGTCACAGACCTGCTGGGAACGCGGCAGCAGCATCCTCTGTCGTGCAGCCTTTTCTCCATCCCACGGGCTATATGCAATGGGGAATATTTTAGCCTCATTTCTGGGCTGCTCTTGTGTGAAGCTGCAGCCAGCCAGCTGCCCCTGAGCACAAGAGACACAAGTGCCCCAAAGTGGCCTGTGTGCCCTGTTTCTGTTCGGGGAATGGGAACATCTCCTGGAAAACAGGACACAGGAAAGCGATGCCTTTACCAAAGTCAACAAAATATTTACCCTTTGATTACTCACTTTTTTTGTTTGTTTGGTTTTTTTTTTCCTTGCAGAAGACCCTTTAAACAAGACTTTTTTTAAGGGACACTTTTGATACCCAAGCCTCTTCTTCCTGCCTTCTTCTACCCCCTCCTTCCTCCAGCCCACACAATCTGCTGGCTTTCCTCCCTGCTCCCCTCCCGGTGCAAAGATAAGACATTTGGGGTAAGAGGTTTGCACCAGATTCATTAGCGATGTGGAAGTTATCAGAATCGAGGACTTCTCTGGGATTTTTGCCACTTGCTATGAACTCTGGGATCCCACTGTTTACAAACAGCAGCTGGTGGAAGGCACAAGGTACAACTGAGGTTCACTTCTGAGCCAGTTTCTCGCCTTTTTCTCTTATGTGAAAAGTTCCCGAGTTCGTGTTGATTTTCTTGAGATCATGTTTATTTAAATCAGGATAATAATCTTCCAAATATACCCTAAAATTATATAGTCATATAAATCCTGTCATAATATATTCAGTAAAACTGTCAGGTGATCATTCTTAATGTAAAATGAGACCTTTTCATTTTCATCCAGTCAGTTAGCACTAAATTAACTCCTTGGAACAGGCTCAGAGTCATTCATTTGAGTAAATACCCCAGTTATTTATTGAATATACAGCATTGCTGTCTGTCTTGGGGCTGGAAGCGAGGGCTCTTATCTTATCTTACTCTCCTTATCCCCTCACTAGTCAGTCAGGATGCTTGAAAACTTCACTAACAACCACACAAACATTCATTTTCCTCTTAATCTCGGTGCAGCCATGAGCTGACTCCCAATGACAGGTTCAAGCCATGGGCTAGGCTGCAAGCAAGACTCCTGCTCCGTTGCCCCAGGAGCAGGAATTGTCTCACGCTGGCTCAAGCTCTCAGGGGTGTGGGTAGGAATTGTGTCTTGGCAGGCAGCTGAGGATGCTCTGCTGGTGGGCTCCTTGGAGGAGGGCTCTGACTGGTTGGGCTGGCCTTGTCCTCCTTGGTCTCCTCACCTCAGAGCACATTTTTTTCTAAATTACTATGTTTTCCAACCTTTTTGGTTCCTAATGAGGACATGTGTTCTAAACCTCCAGTCAGGAACTGGTCTGTGCACATCAAGACCTTCATCTTCTCCTCTTGGAATGGAAGAGTGTCAGCAGACGTGGGAGAGATTTGCTGTGGGGTTCACAGTGCAATGGCTGTTTGGAAGAAGCATTCAGACTAAGGATTTTGTGGAATGCCTGGTCTGTTCCAGCCTCCTCTCATCCCCTGAGAGGCTAGGGCCCCTCCTTTACTCGTCTTCATCCCTCCTCTGGCTGCCAGGTCAGCGGGGAGCATGGACGGTCAGCAGACGCCTATCCCAGAGCCTGCCACAAGACAAGATAGAAATTGAGGCACTGCCTGCAGGGGATTCCCTGGAGGACTCAGATATCTTATCAGCACACACTATTTAGATGTCCAGTCTCATGATGGAACAGGAGGGAGGGATGAGCTTCTTTCCCTGCATCCCTGAACAGACGGTGGAAGTGCCTCCAGAGATGCCCTGGCATCCAGCCCACAGCCAAGCATGGACTCAGCCAGGTCAGGGAAACACTTTCCTAGTCCCAGACCTAAAGAGAGAGCCTTGCTTGCAGCCACACACAAGTACCAAATAAAAATAAATGAATCAATGAATCAAATCCTAGCTGTCCGGAACCAGGCTGCAAGGAGACACACTCATCCTGCTCTTCTGGGAGATGAAATTCGCTACACAAATCAAAGAAATAAGAGGAAAAGCTCTTCAAAAGTCAGGAAACAAAATTACCTTGGCCTGCATTTAAAGCAGGAAGGTTACTGGACCACAGCCTAAAAGAACCAGAGGAGAGAGCATCAAAGGGAAGCTCTTAGTCACACGTGGCTCTGTGAAAAGGTGAGGTCTGCCAGGTACTAGACATCCAGTTTGAAGGAGAAACTTCAGCTCCCAAAGAACAGTCTCTTATCCTGCCTGCAGGAGCTCTGCACCCCCCTCCCCTAGAAAAAATGAGAAGATTAGAGTAAGGCAAAAAAAGAAATTAAAAGGCTTGACAGGTTTATTCTTAAATTCTTTGTAGTCCTGCAGAAAATGGAGGCTGTTCCCTTTGTTGTTTCTTCTTGTTGATGCCCATTTCAGCTATAGCCCCCTCCAGCTGAGAGAGCCGGGGTGGTCAGGTCGGTCTCTCCTTAGGAGGGTGGAAAAGAAATCCACCTTCATCTGAGGATGGTGCGTTGGGTGGGCATTGCAGGTTGTGTAGTAGGAAGATGTGCCAACTGCGGGTAAGGCAAGAAGTTCAGAGCTTAAACTGAAGCTTTTCTGTCAGCTGTTATTTCTAGCGTGGGGGTGACAAAGCGATGTGATGGGCTGTCTAGGGAGCGGGGAGCACTGGTAGGCTTCAGGAGCAAATTGAGCTGAATTATTTCAGGAATGTGCTAAATTTAGCTGTTTCCGCTTTTGGACAGTAAGAAGCAGATAACCTCTCATTCACCCCTCCGCATCTGCGTGCCTTTGTGATTCTCCAGCCGCCGGGTTCCCACCGCTGTGTAGACACAAAGGTGTGGAACGTTGGGTGCTCTTCCAGAAATGCACTCCAGTTCCTGGCGAAGCTCAGTACTGAGGTAACCTGTTGGATGGGGAGATGCTTTGGTAAGCAAGAGGCACCACAGATTAAAGTGCAGGATCAGCAATTGGCAGTAAAAGGGTGGTTCCATGTAAGTTTATTAGCACATGTAAGTTTATCAGTTCCATGTAAGTTTATCAGTTCCATGTAAGTTTATTAGCACATGTAAGTTCATTAGTTCCATGTCAGTTTATCGACTGGGAGAAGGGAGAGAGCAGTTCCTCCCCCTAGAAGGAAAGAAGATGCAAAGGGGAAAGGTGTGAAGAAATTGTGCAGGGATGGGAAGCAAGGAGTGCAGCTGGAGAGATGGCCTCTGAAGGTTTTTCAAGGCTAGGAGCTGCAGGTACAGTGACCCCAGCCACCTGGGAGGGTCACCTGTCCAGAGGACTCGGAGAATCTGAGCTGTGGAGTGTGGCTGCCTGAGGAGGATCATCTCTTCACAGGTACCCAGGCCCCAGCAGGAAGGATGCCAGGGCTCGGGTACAGGAGGATGCTGAAGCCTTTTATCTCTGTTTTCTTAATCTGGCTGACCTAGGGCGAATCTGATGCCTCACTGGGATTTTGTGTGGTTTGGTTTAGTTTTGTATGACATTGTTGAGTGTTTAAAGGTTACCTGGGTTACAAATTTTACTGCTGTATTGATTGACTGGACTTTTCTGTCTTGTTGAAGATGAGAAAGAATTGAGAAAAATGTTCCTGTTTCCCCCTCCAGACTGGAGTACTCTTCCCTGCAGATGACTGGCAGCTTCCTTCCAGCATTCTCCTCTGCTGCCATCTTGCTATGCGCAAACAGGCACGCAAGGCACGGGCTTCTTCAGTATCGCATGATACGCTTGAAACTCACACGTACACGCCACTTTATGCTTCTGCCAGTGCAGCTTCTGCTTCTGGAGATGTGCAACAAGGTTTTGGAAAAGCCAGCAACAACCAGCGTGATTCTTCTGAGCAAGGTGTTCGTGTGGGGAAGGCAGGTCAGAGACCACAGGAGGATGCTCAGCCTTTCCAGCACTACTGCTGCAGAGAGCAAATGTGTCAGCAGACAGACCACATGCTCTCATCCACTGGAAGGTGGTGTACTTTGGGGACTGCTATACATGGAATCTGTGACAGCAGCAGTTGCAGATTTGGTCTTTTTCTACTCTTGGAATGAGTGCAGGGTTCCTTGCTGCCCCAGTTACTTTCCACTAGCAGTGGGCGCCTGCGATCCTGCCAGGGAGGATGTGTTGGTCCCACAAAGCGTGGCTGGGATGCTGCTGTCATATCTCCACTTGTCCCTTTGCTGCGTTTCTCGATATATATCCACGTTCCTCCATTTTAGTGGTTTAGCAATCATGGTGATGAAGAGCACCGTAGCAGTGCCCCGGGGGTAGGCACCTCTGTCCCTGCGCTGCCGGGTGCCGCTGAAGTGCTTGTGCTGCAGAGCATCTCCAGATGGGAGCTGGTTGGAGGGCTCGCAGCTGAACCCTGGCAGGCAGTACCTCTGGAGGTCATGGTTCAAGGAGACAGGTGGGCAGCAGGCATGAAGTTCTGCCTCTCATCTTTCACTCTATCCACAGAGTGCTGGAAAGCACAAATTCTGTTGAGATTAAGTTATAATTTAAGGCAGTGAACATGTGCTCTGCTGGCAGCTATAAAGATTCAAATCATAAAGTTTTACAGTGGAACGGTTTCTGTAAAAGCATCGTTAGAAAGGGGGAATCGTGCCTTTCATTCTTATGACTTACAGGGCTGCCTGGTTTGTTTTGGTTTTAGTGGTGTTTGGTGTGACATGGGGTGGGGTCCCAACCCCATCTTTCCATTTAAAATCAGGTCTCTCTTCCCCAGGGCCCTGCCGCTCCAGTACCTTGAGAAGGGCTGGAGATGGTGCAGAGTTTTCTGTGTTCCCCCCACCCACAGGCGAGTTTTGGGACCCCTTGATGTGTGCAGAGCTTTTGGCCTGTTGGACTAACAGGGAGAAAGATGATCTGGTGCGTGCTGCGTAGTGGAGGCATGGGGTCTGGGGAGATCCAGGCTGAGGCACAACATCATCAGCTTGTTGTAAATGCCTAATGAAGCCATCGGTGTAGGGTTAGGGTTGGGTTAGTCAACCCGAGACCTGCGAAGCTGTTGAATATCCTTCCAAAGGGTGGGTTAGCTTCCTTGTTCTTTCAGACTTTGAAACCACGATAGGCTTAGTCACGGCCCATAACGCTGGTGAGTGCCCGAAAGGAAGCACACCACACGTTGCTTCAGGTTTTTGCTCCGTGCAGGGTGGTGGTGTCCTTCTCTAATGCCTTTGCTTTGGTAGCGCTGGAGTGGAGACCCAATTGCTTTCAGCAAGTGAGGGCTCCCAGGCTTGGGCTTCGACGTGGTCTGACACAGAGAGTGAAAACCTGCAGGTGCTGCGCGAATGGCGAATGAATTAAAACTTAATATGAATAATACAGTCAATACAGCAGCCATGAGTTGTTTATTTTTATGTTCAATTCAATGCATTTTTGTCACCCTCATATTTTGAGTGATCAATAGGCCAAAGATTTTCATACTAACAATACTCAGCTGCATTGTAGAAGTGGGGGGAAGCGGGAGGTTTTGGCAGCTGGATAGATGCGTAAGGTTTTTGTCACCTCTTTGGGACATGTGGAGAGCAGTTTGAGATTATGAATAAGCATCATAGGTATATATATTTGCTGAAAGATCAGTAGTGAAATTGTTACCAGTATTCCCATTTCAATGGTTATCTCCAGCTCCCAGAATTAGCACCCCGCTGGGGTGAGCTGGCTGCCGCAGACCTCGCGGTGCAGCTACAGCAGGATCTTTACAGGGAGAGGAACACGCCGCTGATGTGATTACACCCGGTTCATCTTTCAGTTTTATTTCTAAATTAAAGCACAGGAACTTAATGAAAATGCAGATCGGCAGTGCAGGTGGCGGGGGGGAAATATTTAGGGCCTTGACCCCGGGTGGAGGGCTGTGTTCTGCTGAGCTTTGCAGCTGGCCTGCCTCGCAGGGCTGGCCTGGGTGAAACCAAGAGGGGAATTTAGCTCAGCTGTGAGTCAGCTGGGTTTGAAACGGGGGAGTTTTATAGTCCTGGGTCTTGGGATTTTATGTGATTCTGGCAAAGAGCTCAAACAGGGTATGGGGAGGTAGGCACTTCCCAGCCTTCATCCACAAAATGGAGGAGCAGACGGTTAGCTGAGGCGCTGTCGGTATCCTATGGATGGAAAGAAGGCATTTAATCTGTTCCACTGGGCAGTGGAAGTGACTTCCCAGCCTTAGCTGGCGGCTGGCAGTATTGCCTCTAAAGCCGAGTGTCATGGGATTACATCGAGTCCTGTGGCATTATGGCCAAGACTTGTTCAGCTTTTGAAGCCTGCCTTCGCCCAGCCCATAGATCAGCTCGGCTCGGGCGGTGGGGTGGCAGTAACCCGCCGTTATTGAACCTGTCCTCCTCGCTCTCCCAGCCACGCACACGTGCGTCTGGCCAGATTTGCAGGACTCAGCAACGGACAGCCCGGGCCCCGCTTGCTCGGAGGAGCAGATCGATACCAGAGGCGGGTGATAGATGAGGAGAGTTAGGGATGGATAATCTGCTGAATTTACATGACCCAGGGTGGTCCAGGGAAGGCTGTGGCTTTGCTGGGAGACTTTCAATAGGAGACAGAAGTTGCCTTAGTTTCCAGCTGCTGACTGCATTTTAAAAAAACATTGCAGGGTCTGTTTGGGTGGGTGGAGGAAACTGCCAACTGTGAGCAGAAAATAAAAAGCGGCGTGTCCGCTGCCTGCCTTCGGGGCTGCATCCCCCCGGCCCTGCTCGGTGACAGCCATGCCGGTGCTGCGGGAAAGGGAGCGTGGGGTGCCATCTATTCATTTGCCTGTGCCAGCAGGCTCTGTGAAGCTTCGGGGATGGGCAGGGTGTGATTGAGGTACTCTATAGATGTATGCTCAGTACATGTGTGAAATCCTCCATGCTGGCTCACCCAGGAAGAAGCAGAAGGATTCAGTTTGAAAGCTCTGTATTTCCAGGGGCTGGTTAGCAAACTCACCATAAAGGCAAGCACCAGCAGGTAGAAAGGAGAAGCAAAAAGCTGAGCTTTTAAATAATAATACTACTGAAAAAAAAAAAAGAGATTCCAGCTCTCTAGCCCCATTGATACTGGAGAGTGGAGTTTTAGGGCTTAATCCTATAAGATGTTGCTAAAAGCCTTCTGCCATGAGAACAGAGCATATGCCAGCAGCCAGCTTTTGGGGAGGAAACTTCCCTTGAATTGAGGCTGCCCTGTAACTGTTTACAGTGGTGTCTTCCTTTTGTCTTCTTTCGTTTGATCTCTTACAGAAGCATCTGGTCTGGCCTTTGCTGGAGACACCACACTGGGCTGGAAGGACCACAGGTCACTTCTTCTGCCCACAAGTGACAGCTCTGGTGCCCATAAAACTATAACCTTCCTGCTGGCTGGAGTGCACTGCTGACAGATCAGCACACTGTGATTTAAGTGGTTTAGCTTTTTCTGTAATGTGCCTATGGCGTTTGGTCTCGGATTCAGTTTTTTGGTAAGAAACAATGTTTACAAAACCTAACAACACCAACAAAAAGAAAGCCCAAACAAGCAGTAATTTGAAATAAATACGTGCACCAATCCTTTAAAAAGCAACCTGCTTCCTTCCCTCCCTTTCATCCGTTCCTCTTGGTGCTCAGGCCTTGCAGTATTCAGCTTTTGCATAAAACTCCGAAAGATAAGGCATTGCAGGGCAACTGGAAGCAAAAGTGAGGACAGGAAAGCTGTTTTCAATATGCAACCTGATAAAGTGCCCAAATTTTTGATAGTAGAAAGTAAAATAGATTTTCATGGTTTTTCCCAGTGCAGCAATCACAGAAGTTCCTAAAAAAAAGAGATTATTTTAAAAAAATACATATGATTTTAATCGAAAAAAAAAATACATTTGATTTAAATCAAAGTATGTTTCTTTATTATTTTACTGAATTAGACCCCGATCCTACAGTTAGATCTTTTTTGGATGCAGCTGACTGAGAGTCACCTTATTCCCTCTGATTCCAGGAGGCCTTTGCTGTCTGTAGAGTTTTTTCCTCTGTACTTCTAGCTGCAGAGTTGACGTCTTGGGATGAAATGGTCCTCTGCTTGAAGATGCCTGTCCACTGGTAGTGCGAGCACTGCAGGGTCTGGGACCTTCTGGGGAAAGCGGTGCTGGAAAAAAAGCGGGACACTGTGAGCTGCCTTGTACAGGAGTGCGTGGGGCTGACGTGGGCGTACCGTTGTTAATCAGCTTTGTTTGTCTCTGCTGTTTTTGATGGATATTGTAAATAATCAGCAAGAGAACCACGGCTGAGTTGGGGTTGGTTTCCACGCCACAGATCGCACGCTGCCAGGACTCTGACAGCGAGGGCATCGAAGAGTCTTCATACCAAGCAAAAATTGCTGTTCTAATGCAAAAAGACCTTAAAGGGACTGATTTTAAAGGCTTTTCCCTTTCCTCCCTTCCTCACCCCACTGTATGTCGATAAATATGAGTAAATGGCTCCGTGTCTGGCCCCAAGACAGGCTGTCCTCCAGGGGAGGGACGCAGGCTGCCGCTCGCTGCGGTGCTGGACTGCGGGACGGCTGCGGGGATGGGAGGCTCTTGGCTGGAGCTGCCCTGCAGCTCTGTAATCATCTGTTGGGGTAACTGTGCTGGGTGCTGCAACATCCCCAGTCAGGCCATGGCTCAGTGATTGAAAGGAGCATCCTGCTGGGGGACAACGGGGCTGTGCAAGTGTAAAGGAGCTCACCGGAGAGTGGCGATACCCAGGGGTACTCATCTAGTGGTCTTGGTAATACACGTGCCCTCCAAACACAGCAGTTGTTTTGCTACCAGAGCTCTCAGCAGGCCAGGTCTGTATCTGAATTCTCTTCAGCACCTTTGGTTGCCTCTGCCTTCTTCCAAGGAAGAAGAAGGAGCAGTGCTAGGAGCCCGGTGTGGATGTGGGAGCCCATGCCAGTGCGTCTGGGTGCGAGGAGCAGGGGTAGCCTTGCAGTGGCAGATGTGCTCGTGCTGCAGCAAACCTGCCTGGTGCTGGTGCTGGGGGCAGCTTCAAGGAGGAACGGGCTGTTCTACTGGAGAAGTTTTATTTAAAGCAGAGAACTTCTGAAATGGCAAAACTTTACGTTTCAAACAATTCTGTGCAGCAGTCAGTAAGATGATGCTCTCACACATCCACCTGTTTTCTACGCATCTAACAGACGTATACGTTGGCATGTCCATATACAAGCGCAGCACGCGTGTCTTCTGTTAAATCACAGGCGTGCACATACCCGGACACACGTACACGCACCCAGACCTTGCCTTTGTACGTTCCTGTTTACTAAATAGGCTTAATACAGGGCAAAGTTCCCTTTGCTTTCTACTTCCTGACATTTGATGGAGAAAAGCGCCCCGCCGTAGCCTCAGTAAAATCACTTAAAGGAGAAAAAATACTATCCAGGATTGCTCCAGTTAAGGAACTGCAGTAAGGCTCCTCTCCCTGTCATCCTGTGGCACCCTCCCTGCTCTGCGTTTTAATTCTAGTCTCTAATCTCAGCCGCTCCTGTGATAAATTAATTGTAATGATAGAGGCCCCAGTTACGAGGTCTGCACCGTTTGCTTGTAATCTGAGCGACAGGTTTAGGGCCTGCTTTATTTAAGATGCGAGGGTAATTACATGGGAGTTAGCATATGCAGGCAGGGAGATATGATTCATTCTCCCAGCGACGGCCATGACACAGCTGTTTGTCGGATAAAATAGAGGAACCGTGTTGTTACAAAATGTTCCCCTTATTATACCTCATTAAAAACAAGGCTGCGATAAGTCAGACCTGGCAATGAATAAAATGTATTGCCCCCTGTAAAAGCTGATAGGAGAGAAAGAGGGTCTTCCAGGCAGCCTCAGGTCATTTATTTATTTTTTGTTCTCTTTCACGCTCCCTCGTCTTTCTTTCCCTCTGGTTTTCTGCCTTGCATTGGCTGCTGGTGAAAAAAAAAAAAAAGAATGTTTTCTCTTGCTTTCTCTTCTTTCTTTTCTTCTTTCTTCCTTTCTTTGAACCTGCCTCTGCCCTCCCCTTCTGGGAGCAATCGCAGATAAGGCAGAGTCGGGCCAACGGCAATTAGCGAAGCCTTTTGCAGGGAACAAAAGCAGGGATTTGTTCCCATCGCCCTAACATGAGTTGTGCCTCTTCACCTTGCCTGAATGCAACAGGCTGACGGGGATGGGGAGCTGCCTCTCCAGCCCAAGGGGCCGGGGCCTTCCCAGGCAGGTTATTAAAAAAAAATAATTTTTTTTTTTTTTAATTAAAAAAAATCAGAATAATACGAAAATGGTCCTTTGGGGAGAGAGAAAATACTTTGCTTTTTCTTTCTCTTTCTTTTTAAATAACCCGAGAAGTGTAAGGTGATTCTCTCCCCTTTTTCATCTGCAGGAAAAGAGTGAAAGTTTAAACAATAAAAGCCCAAAGTGGGAGAGAAGGCTACAAATGACTTGTGAGAGCCCCATCAAGGTACAGAAGTACAGAAAGGGTCTCTCTGAACTGGCGTGCTGGAGCAGATGCATAAATCCCTCGCCTCTGAGAGTGCCTGGGCGCGGGAGTTCAAAGGATGGCTTTCACTTCTTTCACCAGCGTTTTCTTTCTTTGCACACACTTTAGGCTGTCAGACTTTGTGGGTTTGCAAGCGTTCCTGCTTAGTTATTTATTATATTGTGGTGCCCTAAGGATACAGTGTTGACTTCTGGTTTATTTTTTTCCTTTTTCCCCTCAGTCCGGGGAAGGCAGAGCAGTTTTAAAGTAGCAGGAGCAGTAGGAGGTCTTGCCCGCGCCGGAGGGCTGTCACTTGGGTGAGAGGCACCAAGCAAGTCGAGCAAAGCTCGAGGTGGGCAGCTGTGGCCTTTTGGAGCTGTTTGTAAGGGCTGCATTAAACCAAATGATGTGTGTCTTGGTTTTTCTAACTTTTTTTTTTTAACTCTGATCAATACGTTCAGCTGCCTCTTCTCAGACCATTTGCTTCTGTCCTGCGTACGTTGCTCTTTTCTTCCCACAATAGCCGAGATGAATGAATGAGGCTGATTGATAGATTGGCTAGTTTATTTTTAAATTAAGCTATTGAGGGAGATTTATAAAAGCATTGTAATTTCCCTCTAGATGGATATTTAAGTTATAAATATTGTAATATTTGAGTAGCAAGATATTGAGCTGCATTTGATTTAAAAATTAGACGTGGTGTCTTAGGAATAACTTTTTGAAGTACCAGAGATGCCAGAGATGCCAAACTTTTTAGGTTTGTTCCCTTGGGAATAGGTCCTGTTTCTAAAAACGCATATCTGGTTTTCATCCAAAATGCCCCATTTTTGGAAGGGTAAGTAATTGCTCGCTCGGGTTACTGGCCTCTGTGCCGCATCCAGGTCCTGTGCTTCCATGTGGCTGGTGGTGGGTGTTAGCAGTGGGCTCAGGAGTCACAGTGACAGCAGAAGGCATTGCAGTACCATGGGCTATCACCGTGCTAGTAAACCACGTAGGATGACAGAGCCGGTGTTGTGGGCGAAGAAGATCAGATCCCAAGGTGAAACCTGTGTTATGTCCCATGGCTCCTCCTGGCTTCTCCTACGCCATCCAGGAGAGGCACAGGTACTGCCAGGTCTTGCCTCTGTCTGGTGGTAGTGTTTTAGTGGAAAAAGTGATTTCTGGGTTAGGCGCAGTATCAGCTCATGGCAGTAATGGTAGTACTGGTGTCGTGGACCTGCTGGGCTTTACGAGCCCATTTTAGCCGTGGGGAGCTAAGTGCTTCTTGCGAAGAGCCTATCCTGTTCACATCTCCGTGCTTTGAGGACATGAGACGAAAGGATGAGAAGGCCTCTCAGGACAAACTGTCCCAGGCGGATGTGCCTTCATGAAAGAGTCTACAGCATTGCTGTGGATGGCGATGGTGCCGCAAGTGCCAGGTACTAGTGGCTGGTACCTTTTGAAGGCTGATGTTGAAGGCTGGGGAGAAGTCAAGTGCAGCACAGGCAGCCCTTGGACAGTTTTTCCTGAATCTCTGGGCTAATCACACTTTCCCAGACTGGCTTGCTTGTCCCCTCACTATCTCTTCCTACTTCTGTATTGATCCTCTGCACCAGTTCTCCTTTCTGAGTAGATCTTGTTTACAGAGATGTAATGAAGTGTCTTATTTCCAAATAAAGTCCAAAACAAGCAGGAGTAATGGTTCGCAGATTCAACCACTCCCACACTGGTAATTTACTAAAATTAAAACTTAATTAAGCTGGGCTCACTCAAAGGTTCTGCATAATTTAGTAGTCTGTCTTGGATAGCCAAGGAGCTGTATGTACATGCCGGCAGCTGAGTCAGGAGCCGGGTCTGTCATCCAGGTCTGGGGTCGGAGCTATTACTTGGCACTTTGTACACCTACTTCTTTCCACTTGTAAGATCTCAGAGCAGCTTAAAGGAGTGAGCTGGAATGGCTGCCTCCCTTGTACTGATGGGCAAAAGGAGGTCCAGAGAAAAGCAACAGTTGTCCAGGCTGGTGCTGTGAGTGGCAGTGGAGGAGAACCTGACGTCTGCCCTCCCCTATCCCTGTTTATGCATCACAGCAGCTGTTCTCAAGGTGTAAAAAGATGGATTCTCACACAGTAGCAGCCTCTGCACTAGGACATAGCTCTGCTGACGGATACAACTGGCGCTTTAAGGTCACATCCTGGGGAAGTACGTCACCTTAGAGCACAGAAGCACGCAGTGTCACTTAGGGACTACAGCCTGGGAGTGCGTGCAGCCAGGCGATGGTGAAGGTACCCATATGACTTGTTGCTGTGGATTAGGGCTCCTAAGCAGGAGAGCATGGAGCAGGGAGGAGAGCTGCTTCCAAAGATCTTACAGCCTAGGGAGGGGAGACAAGGACAGCAGGAGCAGTATCGAAGGGAAAGCTGAGAGGCTCAGGGTGTTATAATGGAGAAGCAGCAGAAGTGCTGGGAAGCGTGTAGGAGCAAAGATCAAATCAATGGGCTGCTGTCAGTGTGTGTTAGGCTGGACTGTCTCCCCTCCCCAAGAGACGTCCTGTGCGAGCCTGCTGTTGGGCTGGGAGGAAACCTTTGTACCCATGGTTACTTGGTCTCTTGTCTTTATTCCGTAAAGGGAAGGGACAAGTTTTATCACTGGATCCTCTTCTGCCTCTGAGAAAGCTTTGGAGAGCTTTGGTGGTAGAAATGCCAAACCTTCGTTCCGCTGCTGTGAAATGCTGTTGGTAGAAGCGCCGCTGTGGGACGTTATCCCAGAAAAGCTGGTGGCTAATGTCTGAAAACCGGCGCTTGGTCCATGCAGTTTTGCTCTTCTACTGGGTGCAGCTACCCAACTGCATCAGACACAACTGAGCACCCCTCCAGAGCAGCTTGGGGACTGGCGCCTCTCTACCTCAACTGTCCCACTGGCCACATGGGGACAGCTGATGGGGACTGCCCAGGCGGGTCAGCACCAGGGTTTGAAGCCCAGCAGGGGTTTAGGGGTGTTGTTGCCTTTCTAAAGCCTTTGAGAGATCCTGCCTTGGCTGCAAGGGTTGGATGAGCTTGTGGAGCTGGGCTCCTTACACAACCAGGCACGAGCGGGGCTTACAGAGAGAACGTCTCTTTCTGTGAGGGGAATAAAGAACTGGGGAGGGAGTTTGGGAGGGAAACAGAGCGACCTTTAGCTGAAGATGTGTAGAGGGGAGCTCACCTCAAAGGGAGGATCTGAAATGTCTCCCTCAAAGGGAAGGGAGCTGCAGCACGCAATGGCTGCACCGTCAGCACGGAACAGACACCCAGCCACGGTGTGGCGGGGAGGGCCATCAGCTAGTGGTGAGGTTAAGGATCACCCAGAAGATGCTGGCTCAAGAGAAGGGGAGACAGCAACAAAAGCGGGGCGGGAGGGGGTGGTGTGTGTGTGTAAAACCAAAGGCCAGCCCTCCCCTCCCCCTCGCCCCATAGAAATCCACGGGGGGCTGGAGAGGCAGGTGAGTAAATCACGCCGCCCGGCTCCATCATCGCCGGGCTCTTCTTTGTGGACCGCACAAAGGCCGGGAGTGTTTCATTTCGGGTGCGGGGGGGTGTGGGCTGGGGGGCGAGGGCCCGGGCGGGGGGGGGAGGCTCAAGCATCACACCCGAGCTCCGCTCTCTGCGGAAAGGTTTCCGACCCCAGCCCGGAGCCGGCGTCTGCGGACCCCGCCCCAGCTCCAGCTCCTCTCTCCCCGCGGAGCCGGGCACAGGCCAGGAGAGCGGGGGGGCCGGGGGGCAGTGCTGGCCGGGCAGCGGCCGCCGCCGAGGCCACAGCAGGGTCTGGGATTAGCGGGATGTGGGATGGAGGGGATGGGAGAGGTGGGGAGGAGCAGGAGCAGGAGGAGGAGGAGGAGGAGGAGGAGGAAGAGGAAGAGGAAGAGGAAGAGGAAGAGGAAGAGGAAGAGGAAGAGGAAGAGGAAGAGGAAGAGGCAGGGAAGCACTGGGGATTGCCTGGGGTATATATAACGGCCCCGTCAGGTGCAAATCTGCATTGCTCAGTTAAATTTGTATTCAGAGGAAAAAGCACTTATGAAACTAGCAGACGACTTTGATGCAAACTAGTACATTTTAATGCCATTTTATTAGAAACCATGCAAACTTTAATATAAAAAATACAAGTGCAATAAGAATCTTTGTGTGTAAATACAGATTCCGGGTTATCGTGTCATTGTCGGCTTCCCAAAGAAAGATTCCCACAAGCAGGAGAAGCTGCAGGCTTCCCTCTGTCCCCTCCTGGAACAGCCCCCCCTTAGCACACGCCTGGTTCAGTTCGCTTTGATCCCAGTGTTTCCTTATTCCGCCTTTTTTTTTGTTTGTTTTTTGTTTTTTTCTTTTTTTCCCTTTTTTTTGTTTTGTTTTTGCTTTTAAATTAGTTTCACGACCCAAGAACGCTTTGCTCGTTTGCTTTTTGTTTGTTTGTTCGTTCGTTATTTATTTACATTTAATTTCTTTAGTGTCATTTGCAACACGAAACGAGGAGCTCGCGCCTCCAAGGGTAGGTCAACCTCCTTCCTCGTCAGAGCTGCAACTCCCTGGCGTTAGGAACCTGCCTGCGCTGCCCCCAGCCGAGGGCTCTGCCGCCCTCCCGGCCCCTCCGCAGACCCTTCCGCTACCCCTGCCCGGCGCCCCGGGGGAGAGGGGCCTCTCCCGGCCTCCCGCCGGGCCCTCTCGACCCGCCGACGCATCATCAGCCTCCGCTAAAAACGACACGCGCGCAACCACAGACCTGCCCCCGCCTCGGCCGCACGGCCCGCGTCCACCCGCGACTCCACCGCAGCCTCTGCCCGGCCTCCGGACCGCGGGCCCGGCCCGGGGAATAAAAGAAATCCCAGGGCTCTGGCCACGCGAGTCAATAAATAAACCACCTCTGCCTCGCGCGGGAGGTCCCGGGAACGCTCCGGGGCCGGCGGTTCGGCCCTATGCGCGCCGCTCCGCCGCCTCTCCTCGCGGTCAACACAGGCGCCCTCTGATCTGGTCACAGCAAGATTTCTTTTAACACATTCTTGTGCCTTTCGCTTCAGACATGGCTTAATCCCATGAACTCGCTCCATCGTTTAAAAATATTAAAAAAGAAAACAAAACAAAACAACCCCAAAACAACAACGACGACAAAGAAGAAAGCAACAGCCCCAAAACGACAACAGAAGAGTTACGATGGCTGGATATGTCAGTAAGAAGCCAGCACTGCAGCAGCGGTTAATGTCTCTACTCTCCTACGGTTAGGAAAAGAAGGGGAGAGAAAAGGAAACTTAGCGGGGGTTCGTAGCACGATAAATCATCAACACGTCGTCACGAAGAGTAAGAGGTTAAAGTCAACAGTTAAAACGGCCTAAGGTGTGTGTATAATATCTATCGGCATCACGGGGGCGGCAGAAACCGAAGCGGCGAGGAGGAGAAGGTTGGGGGGGGTTAAAAAAAAAAAAAAAAGAAAAGAAAAGAA
>JAAGNO010000115.1:0-18107 GCA_033439905.1 Ceryle rudis
GATTTTATCCTTCAATTTAAGTTTTTAATTTATTAATTAATGTAAATTGTTTGAGAGAGATTAAAGTCTTCATCTACAGAAGTGTTTTTAACAGCTGCAAATAATACATAAAATAGTTTGAGTCTCGTGGATTTTCAGGGTTGGAGACTGGAAGAAGTGTTTTGAATTATATACTTGGCATACCTTTGTGAAAGTTGAGGATGGACTCCTGCCACTTTCCTGAGTGAAACTGTATGGAGAATGCTCAGTAGGTGCTTTGTAATGAACCCAACCTGTTCTTCCTCTCCCCTGGGAAAGAATGAGGATACGTGAGAGGGGACTTAGTAGCTTTATTTTGTTTAACTTGTTAGTGTTTTCAGCAGGCTTGACAGTTCATGATGTGAATGGTAAAGAAACATGCACCCAAGTTGCAAAGGAGCCCATTAATAGCTTTTTTTATAGAAATTTTAAAAATGCGGTCTCTTATGCTTAGCTGTTTGCATGGTAATCTCTGTGCCTGCCCTGTTAGGCAGCAGCTCTGTTCTGCTGTGGAAGAATTACAGATGGCAAGTCTCCACCCCTGATCATCTGTGTTGGAGGGACTAAAATATTTAAATGAATGATGGTAGCTGCTGAAATATTTCACAATCTTTTTATGTCTCTTCTTTCCTTCAACTCCTGTTAGGTCTCGTATATTAGAAAAGTGCTTCACTAACATGCTATTACAACTGAAGAAAGATATAAATCTACAGATCAGTAATGCTAAAGGTTCAAATGCATAGTTATTACATTGGTTAAATCTGATTTATATTTTTATAGATAGTTGCACTGACTGAAGGCTGCCTTTTCAGAGTACTCAAGAAAATACTGTATTCCAGATACCCTGTCTGGCAGTGGTGTGTGCAGCACTGAACTTTGAGTGACCTGTCTGAATAGATTAGAGATGAATACATAGAATATCCTGTCTCAGTATCTATAAAAGACATTGCACAGTAAGTATGGCACTGCTGTAATGCACATGGCTTTCTGCTAGGCAAGCAGAGAATGAAAAACTTTAAAATGTTGCAGAGACAATGATTTACTGCTGTCATTGTGTGTCAAAGCATGATATGTGAAGAAAGAAATACCAATGCTTAAATGGATGTGCATTGGTAAAAGAAACAAGTGAAAGATGCTCAGATGTCCCATCTGATGATTTTGCAACAAAATGGTTTTGTTAACAATGAAGAAGGGGAGAGAAAGGCGAAGAGCTGTTCTGGATATGAAGCTGGGTCTGAGGGCTGTAGGAAGTCAGTGGTCACGGTTCCTAGCCACTGCTAATAAAGCCTGTTCCTGTGTTTGAAGAAAATTTGTCTCCCCTGTTCACCTGCTTTAGCCTCAGAGTACACCCTGGGAAAATAATCTGGCAAAGTCATGAATGGTCTTTATGGCAGAAATTACACTAGGGTGTTGTCATCCAAATTGAAGTGTGAGCTTGAAAGAAGAAACAGATGAAGACCAGAGGCAAAGCTGTGCATTGTTAGCATGTGGTGATAGGGGTGTCCCATACAGGGAGCAGAGGAACAGCTCCAGCAAAATCTGCAAGCCTCTCCCAAGAACCTGCCCCAAGGATCACAGCCAAGCAGTCCAAGAAGATGGAAAAGCATTGAAGGAGGGGCCTGGGGATGGCTTTTTTGGTGAGGAGAGGAGCTTCCCCAGAGGATGAAAATAGATTGTTCCTTCCTGCCTTAGAGGCAGACAGAATGGGGATAGACAGGAATGCAAGGCTGTTCTGTTGAGGAATGGGCAGGAAGGGTTGGTGTTTAGTGTAATGAGAATTGTGATCTTTCTCCATCTGGTCTGGTTGGAGCTGACATGAAAGGGATGGAAAAAGACTTGGGGAGTAACATGGTGCGCAGGGAGATGGCAGCCTGGAGGGACCATCCAGTGAAGCAGGCTTGCCCCATGGAGGGCTTCTGGTGGCTGCCAGTTTTATTGGTATTCTCTCCGTTTAGCAGCTGAGGTGGGAATATGTTATGTAATGTTATGAACAGCATCATTAGTTATGATACTTATTTCTTTAATTCTTAGCAGTTTTTGGAAATTCTCATTTGGAACAGTTCAAACACTGCTCCTCCCTCACAACAAGTGTTAATGAGTGATCACTTCTGTAGGCATAAGATCATCTTTGTTCTGCTCCATCCAGATGTTAGGTAGACAATGATTTGCATCTAATAATGAATTGTTAAAGTATAGTGTTCATTGCTCTTTTGAAGTACTTTAGATTTGTTTTATCTATCTAAACATTTATGCTAGCTATGTGGTTGTTAGGGGGTAATAGCTATATACTTGTTAGGGGACCAAAGAGGGGAACAGTCTGCCTAGCCTTGGTAGTGGCTCTCTAGCTTGCATTTCTTGGTGGGCATAAAGCTTCCAAGCTTCCCTAGATTAAATAAATTCTGAATAAATCAGATTGCAGTTTCTATAACCAAGATACCAGGCAATCAAATGGTAATTTGCTGTAGCAATTTTAACAGATATACACTGGTGTTAATATGTTTAACATAAATGTGCTTTCTGGCAGTGTTTTTTTTTTTGTTTTGTTTTGAAGACTCAGATTATGCTTAGAGTCAAGAACTGAATTACCAAGATGCTTAAAGTGAACAAAACAAGACATTTACCAAAATAGCCCTTGAAAGACAGAGACTTGTGCCATTTATAGAAGCACAGTTAAAAAGTCATCAAACCAATGAAGTAGTCTGGGGATGAGGATAGATGACAGAATTTAAGGAGCCATCAGAACTTGTGATGAGGATCATTCTTGGAATGAATACAGTCTGCTTGGACAGTATTTTGTACTGTCCTGGTAAAATCTGTGACCTGTGAAGTGTCTAAAAAGGAAAACTTGGTCATTATATGATGTATTCCCTGGGTTGACTGTTCAGGATCACTCATTGCCTCCTGTTTAACTTTGAATCTGCTCTAGACTTGCTATTTATCATCTCCAAGAAATGAATGTGAAACTTATGTTCCAATTCATGTCCTGTGGTTTAGAACTTCTCTTATTTTTAATTTTACATGGGACGAGAACTTGAAGCATTTTGCTGACTGTAGATGTATCTTGTGCAAAACTGATAAATGTTTCCTGTGTAAAACATAAGATTATGCCAATTATTCTTAACACTGAGAAGCAGAAAGATAATCTGTGAAAGAATATTGGGCATTTCTTTATCCTGCTTATATTTTTCTATGCTTTCTTTAAGAAATCCTAAAATCAAAGAGCTTTGTATTTCACTTGCCATTTACTGAGGCAGTTTTACTCTCCTGTAAACACAGCATTGCTTGCTGTATCCTAGTTCAAAGGCCTTCCCTTGTTGCTATCTTTCCTGTCTCTCAAATTGGTATGATTGATCTAAAGCTGAAAATCCTTGCCTGTTTAGGTAGTCTAAGCAATATTTTTAAAGCTGTTTGCTAGCCAGTGGCAAGCATGAAAGTATGCTCAAGTAAACATGTTTTTAAGAAGCACAGCTCATCATGGGGAAGGAAGATGAATGAATGTAAGGGTAAAGTCTTGTATTTTTCAACAGGACTTGTTCTCAGCCCTAGATAAAGTCTAGGTAGTGTCTTTCTATTTTTTGGAGGGGGGAAACTCCCAAACAAAACTGCCTCCAAAACCCCAAATCTTATGAAATTTTCTATACTCCCCTTCTGCCTCCTTATTTTGGTTTAAGAAAGAGGTTTGGGGTGTTTTTCTGGTTCCCTTCCTACTATTCTCTCTTAGAGCCAAACCCAGTTCTCATTATTACATCTTCCTCAGCTTTGCATTTGGGAGGGTTAAGGGACTTACTACCTGCTTATAACTGACAGTTAAGACTCCCATCTTTCACTGGTGTTCCCTGATTTGTATCAAACAGGTATGGGCCTTTCTTTATCCTGAATGTCAGGAGCAAAAATGTCCAGAATCCATACAGTCTCCCTGGTTTTGTAAGGACAGCAGTAAATGACAACAAAAAGCATTGTAGCAGTCTGCTTGCATGCTCAGAATCTTGGTGATACTTTCAAGTTACGTTGCCTTCACATTTTTAGCTTTCTGCTGTAATGAGAAACAGTAACTATATATTTTAATGAGATCTTAAATTCTAGGAAAGTTCATCCCCCCAGGTCAAACTTCTCGTTTGCAAGGGATGGAGGCTTGCCAATATTCTGTGCTTGAAAGGAATCATTGTGCAATATTTGCCCTTTTAAGCCATCCTACCCCATAACTGCATGCTATCAGCTCCAGAATACTGCTTTTTACATGAGAACAAGCACAATGACATGGAAGGCTGATTTGCATTGGTTGATTCTCACTTGATCTTCAGACTAGAATTTAATAGGTACGGAAAAGTAATCTAGACATTTACTTATTAATAAGTATATATCTGCACCTTGGTGTACTCTGTATGAGATTTCTTTTTCATGCAAATCATGCTTGTTACAGCCTAGGCCTCCCTGGACTGAATAGCTTTTCTCCTCCTTCAATATCAAACCTCAGCAGCTGTGATGCAACCTAGGAGAGCTTTTTCTCCTCTCTGCTCCATTGCTGCCATGTCATGGCTGCAACTCCTGTGCTGTTCTCCTTGCTTGCTGGCACTGTTTATCCCTGGAAAAGAGAATCTTTTTGACCTGAGTACAGCCATTTGTTATTTTGTACAGGGCAGATACTATTGCTGTGGTGGTAGTAATATATTCTGGTAAGGGAAATCCTTATTAAATTGAAGGTATAAGCCATATGTTGTCCTCCACCTTACAATAAAGGTACACACTTGGTTCACAGCTGTTTATCCAGTTCCTCTTTTCTTCATTCCTGCTGCAAGCAGCCTTGTGAGGGAGGGGTAAGAGATCTGTTGCTAGTTACCTGAAATTTATTTTTAGCTAGGAAGTCACCCTGACATGGAAATTCAGAGTCAAATTACATCTGCTCTTTGTTGCTCCAACGCTTCTCTATCTGTGCCATGGATTATCAATCCCTGTCACACTTTTTGGCCTTATTGTGGACATCAGAAAGGAAGTTTTATTGATGACTAATTCTTCCAATTGCTTTGCTTGAAGATAGAAACACCAGATATTTTTGGTTCAGCTAGTGCTCTTTTCTGATCCTCAAAGGGTGATTTGATGGTAGCCAGATGTTAGTCATAGTTAATCTTCATCTCACAAGTTACAGGCAGTAAAACAATAATTGCCTTTTATCCTTGAATTTGAAAGCTATTGCAATTCACTTGGTATTTCAGTTTAGCATTTGATGTAGGAAAGGTGAGTAGTGAAATACAATCAGTGTGCTGGGAAGAGAAGCAAAATAGTGCTGGCTGTGACTTTCGTTGCATCTAGAAATCAAACTAGCATTCAGTGTTTCTAGGTTGTGGTCCCATCTGACTTTCTTCGTGACTGCACATATTAAGTCCACATAACCATCACTGACTTGTTGATAAGACTTCATCACAACTAAGTAGGAAGTGTGTAAATAAATTCCAGAATTCACAGTCTAACTACTCTTAGGAGTAGTGTCATCTCAGATCATGAAAGGAGGTATTTGGATTCCCTTTTCCTGGGGAACTCCTCTGGTACAGTGGAGATCAGTACTGGAAATGACAGCAGAGAGCCAAAGGTTGGTTACAATGTGTGGAAAAGCAATAATAAAACTTTACAAAAACAGTTCTCTGCTGGATGCCAAGGTTGCTACATAGGTACTAATCACTTATTAGAGGTTATTGCTGCTTCTGTCAGGGTATTTGTTGGGAACTGGAAGAATCTTAGCAGCTGTAGTAGCCTGTTCTGCATCAGAATGGGTTAGGCTTTAGTTTGGATCAGTTATCATACTTGGTTAGAGATAGTTGCCAAGTTCTTTTCTGAACAAGATTCATTTCCTCTGAAACATATATTAGAGAAGACCTCTGTGCAAGAACTACTGAGCAGATGAAAATTTATCATGACGGTGTTGCACTGGGGCCTTGAAAGGTAGAAAAAAAGATGACCAGTGTTCTCCTTTTTCTTATTAAATGATTCCAAAGCATCAGCTTTGCATTCTGCAGAAAATAATTGTTTTAAAATGATTCCCAACTAGGATGCAATTAAATACGATCTAAAAAAAAAGCTTTAATTACAGGTTAAGCATAAAAAGATAATTTTATCTGGTGTATTCAGTGATGGTACTGAGTCATTTTACTGGAAAGTAGCCTTTGCAGATCCATGTGCTTGTCACTTGAAGGGACAAGGACACAAAGCCTTTCTGTATTTGTTCTCACTGCTAAAGGTGGAGGAGTTACACAACTGTAGCATCTAGAACTTGCTGTTCCCAGGTGGTCAATTGCAGATGGTTTGTACATGGTGTTGCATTTCATTTTTCTTAATAATCCAGATATGGCCCATAAATCCCACGCTAGGAACTCAAGCAAGAATGTAAACTTACCTGGAGTTGCACATCAGCTTAGCTGGCTCTAGCCATCTGTGCCTTGAAAGAAGAGTAAAGCATTTCCAGAATATTATCAGTACATTCCATGTAAAATGGACACGAAAAATGTCTAGACACATTTTTTTAAAAAAAAAGTAGATTGAATTTTAGCCTGACATGGCTCTGAGTGCTGTGTTTCAATGTCTTTGGAAGCAACCTAATAACTTCGATCCTTCAGTCCTTGGGAATGCTGCTTTTCTTGTGCACCATCTGCACACACCTGTGCATTCTCAGTGTGCAACTTCTGGAATAAATGACTGTGCTCTTAAAACAGCTGTTTGAATAGCGTCCAACACAGTTCCTGTGCAAAGAATCCTGAATTATTGTACCTTAAATTTAGGGATAATGGTAGTCAGAAGTGAACCTTGTTAACAAACCTGCTGCATTTCTTCAAGCTCTGGTTTTGTCTGCATCCACAAGTTGTCAATAGGTCTTATTAGTCAATCCTCTGAAGTAGGCAATTCAGAGAAATTACATGGTTTTTAAATTTTTAATTTTTTAATTGTTCTGTTAGGTTCAGAGAAATCAAGATTCAGAGGGTTTTGAGACTAATTAGTAAATATGTTTGCTTATCTTTGTGCTGAATGTGGTGGGGAGTAAAATATAGAGGAATGGGGTCTGTTGTCCAGCCTAGGTAACTGTCACTCCAATCTACATACACGGGCACACTTCTGATATCCAGTTTTTTTCATAATGAAGTTTGACATTAACACACATTTTGCTTTCAGAAGGCAGCCTTTTAGATACAGGACAGGAATTGTCTTAAACTATTTGCTTTGAGTCTTCTGACAATGTGCCTGCCTTGCCCTGATAGCAGAAGGAAACTGCATTGCATTGGACTTGCTCTGTAAAGTCTGTAATTCAGATACCGAAAGCCAAACACACTTAATTGTGATAAACCCTTCTATGAGAGTGGCTTAAGAGGAATATGAAATTAAGATATTTGCTTATATAAGTAGATGAGAACCTGGTCATAAAAGGAACAATTTCAGATGTAGTCAAAGTACTTTTGTAAGTATTTTGAGAATATTTGGCAAAGCAGACAACAGGTCTAGTTCAGTGGTTTGACTTGAGTACTGGTCTTTTGAGTATAAACAGTACATACAAAAGTGTGTAACTTTTTATTCTTGTTGACAATACCTAAAATGTACTGCTGACCAGCTTTTCTAGATCTCCAGCTTTTCATCAAATACAGCTACTTCCTCTGTGGTCTTGACTTACATGTAGATAAACTTGAATGATTAGACTTGATTCAGCCAAATGGGTATTGCTCCTTCAGCCAGCAAGCAAACTATGGGGAAACTGATCTTTGATAAAATACCTGATCTGCCTAGTAAGAGCAGGAGTGATTGTTGCACACAGATTCAGTGAGCATAAGAAAAGACTAAGCCTTTCCTCCACTCCTTTGAGAGCCATGCTCTCCTCTCAACTTCTACCACCTTGGCAGGTGCAGAGAAGTCCTGTTTTTCTACCATTTTAAGAAAGTCTAACTGCTTTTAGCTCAGCATAAAATTTTACAATGGTGGGCTGTATTCATAAGTAGTGGTGTTCCGTTTTAGAAGAGGGGATAGAGAAGAAATCCTAAGTTTGTCACCATTGAAGCATTTTGCTTTGAATAATTTGGTATAAAATACAGGAACCAGTAGTGTTTTCTAGCATTAAAATGGTTAATGTACAGAATTCTTCATTCACATTTTTTGTTAAAAGGCCAACTGTACATTGGTAAAACTGTTCCACCCTTGCATGAAAAAACACCATCATGGTTTTGACTTGTGGAAATCAGACTCCACAACTAGGACTGTTGTAAAGTAGGTATGTTTATTCGGTGCTGGACACATGGGGGGGTTGCCCCACCACAAACATGTGTGCCTCAGGCAGTCTTGTGCAGCTTTTTATAGAGTTAAACATTTCATATTCAACAGGTTTCGCAATGCGTCTATGCAGATGCATTATCTATCCCCACTTCACGTGCAGATGAGGTCTTCTCCCCTTTGAGCAGGCACAGTATTTTCTGGTTGTGGTCACTAGGGGTCTTGAGGATGAAGTAAGACGTCTTTCTCGCAGCTAAACTTTTGACCCCAGGCTCCTGCGCAGGCCCTGTAGTCCGTGGGCCATCATCCGAGCCTTCAACACTAGTTCAGACTGTACCTGTGGAGGCTGAGGAAATACTTGACTAAACCTATACAATGGGCCCTCATTCTCTCAGGGATGTTACAACCATTTATCTTCTCTGTTTAGCAAGCATAACCAAACACCAGTCTCCAAATCAGCTCAAGCCAGCAAACTACAAGCGACATATAAGCAGCAAAATCAAATCCTTTTATCAGTTTGATGGAGTATTTTCTAACATTCAAAAATAGAACTTTAAAAACATCTAAATGTAGATCTTCCTTATGACTACTTTTTGAAAGAAATGTACTCCTAATGTAGCATTTCTCAAATATAGCAAAAAACAAGAGGTGGAACTTCAGGGGGTTTCTTGGCAGTTGAACATCATACAAAACCCAAAACATGAAGGCGGCCTCTGCTTTTCAGCAAATAAATTGAAATGGTATTAGTAGCTGATGGGGGACACTGGGCTGATGGTCCTGTTGTGATATGGGAGCTTTGCAATTCTGCAAAGTGGTGCTGTGGTTGATGTGACAGCTTGGTACATGTGAGTTTTCTCTTGTATATAGGTGTAAAAGCACAGATAATGAAACCCCTCTGCTGCTGCTCTGCTGTCAGAAGCACAGCTGCAGCAGGAGGAATTTGAGACTATCTAGATAATGTCTTAGTGGCTGGTGTGAACTGACTCAGAGTAAAATAGAAATAGGACAGGGTAAAGTTGGTTTAGCACTATCTTTGCTTCATATCCTTCTGTTGAATACTGATCCATCACTGTCTGTCTGGGGAAAAAAAATCAGTGTGTTCTCTGGCTGCAGCCCAAGGTACTTCAGCATGGTGTGCTTTGCTAGAGTTGGAAGAATTTAGCATAGCTTTGCCCTCTTCTTGGCAAGAGGTGAGAAAAGTGAGGTAGTAGATTACTTAAAGTAGAGCACACTATACAATACTGTAACATGGGGGCTGGCATTTTTGTGATAATTTTGTTAACATAAAGAACAGAACCACATGCAAAGTACATAATTTAGATATAAATCATCATGTGGTTAATTTTAAAGAGTAGTTAGTGTAGTGTCCAGCAACTTCTGGAAAAATTGAGTTTTTGGTGTAACATGGAGATGTACACATGTAGCAAATTCAGTCACAGTATTTCTGTTGGTTTTTTTTCCAGGTATCCCCATTATTTGGTAGGGGAGAAATAGTGGTTTGAGTCAGAAGCAGGGAGACAGCAGCACAGCATCTTGCTCCCATATGCACCGCTGCCTTCAAGAAGCAATGCTCATTCTTCCTTGGAGTAGATGTCCTTTAAACTTCCTAAACTTAATCAATTAATCCATCATTTGCATAGGTTAGCATTTAAAGTGACTGTCTTGATGTGCAGATAGCCTTCCTTGTTAGTAAATACATTAAGTGAGACAGCAGTTGTGCAAGGTCAGATGTTTCCAATATAACTTGAAAAGAGTTACTGTCAGATCTTACCTAAGCTACAAAATAAAGGGGAAAAAGGAAGAGAATGTATCTTAATATGCCCCATGATTTTATTTATGGGCAATATTTCTAGTGTCGTGTCAGCTGTAGAGAGGCTTTTTAATCTTCTGCCACCATGATAGTCTGGTTCCCAAACTATGTCAAACTTTGAAACAAAGATGGTCTTTACAAAGAAGATCCAATTAGTTACTAAAGAGGAAACATTCTTTTCAGGGTGGATAAGTGTCTGGATTTGAAGAACTGAAAACATTTGTGATAATTAGCATTATTCCTCAAGACCATCTGTAATGAGAAACTGTTTCTATGGTCTTCTGGGTCTCCTTCAATCTATTTCTCAGATTGATTAATAGAAGGGTTGGACAGGGTTGAATAGAGAAGTCTTGCTGTAGTCCTGTGGCCCTGCCTTGTGCACAGAGTTAGTGTGAAACTGTTGCTTACAGCTGTGGAAACTCTCAGATGGCAAATGAAGGTAAAGTAAGTTGTAGCTCAGCGTGTGCTCACATACCTTCTATGAACTGAACAGTAATAAATCAATACATGCAAGCACATGATCACATAGCTCCAGTATTTGGGATTGTATGACTATCTGCCTTTTTGCTTCTCTAAGGTACTCCTTTTCCTTGAGGTCAATAGCAAGATTTCTAGTTGCTCTGGTGTACTGAACAGCAACTGAGCTTGCATGGACCCCACTGTCAACTGGAACAATAGAAACTTTTGAATTTCATGTTCTTCCCTAGTGTGGCTCTCCCCTTATTTTGGAAAGTGACTCACAGGCTAGGCCTGCCACTGTTGCCAGAAAATGATGTAATTTGGATAATGTAATATCCCACGTACAAACCAATGGCTATTTAGAAATTGGGCTGACAAGAACAAAAAGGAAATAGCTGCATACCAGATGTATATCTCAATTTTTAAATCAGAACAATTGTGTGCGAACTTAAGTACAGAGGTAGTGCAAAAGGCATAAAGAAAACTGCAGTGTTACTTGAACTGTGTTGTTTGATGGCCATGGGATGGTTAATCCTGTTCTCCTGCTGTCTGCCTTGTGCCAGCAGCAGTTCATGCAGCCAAGCTGTCAGACCAGGGAATTGATCTGGTCAAGCACTAACATATGTGTCTTGTGGCATTGCATTAATTCTAGGCAGGATCACTTCCGAGGTCCCACTCTCACCCCAGCCTCCTGGGGCACTAGTGTGGCCAAAAAGTGGAGGGGAAAAGCAGGCAAGAATGAACAGTGGAGAATGTGAAAAGAAGGGGGGAAGTATGTTAACTTGTCCAGTGGACATCTGTCTGTAGCTTAAAACAACCCTGAAATGATGGCCTTAGCCTCACTAGAGTTGCTTGACATAGTTTTGAATGCAAATGTCTAATGTACTGACATGAGATGTGTTTTTGTATCCCCTTCTCTACCATGCCACATGGTCTAAAAGCCTGTGTGTGCTGATGGCCTCTGCACTGGTGGTGGGACCTGTGGAAGGGCTGCCTGGGGCGGTAACTTGACATTCCCAGAACTCCTTTGCTGCAGCAGCTCGGGGAGATTTAACACAGAGTGGATGGGGCTCCTGGTCAGTACTCAGCATGGGCAGGTGAAATGCTGTGAACCTGAATTCAGTTAAGACTGGGGCCAAGATATTTTCCTTTATAAAATGGCGAAGACAAATGAGACCAACAGATAAGATTTGGTGGGAAATAAAGTCTTATAAACTCTATTTTTTTTTTTCCTTCTTTTGTTCTTCTGTCACGGGCAGATGTATCAATTTGAATTCTGATGCTTTGGGAATGCACATGAAACTTCATTTGCTGCTAACCATAACACTTTCACATGTCTGACCCCAGCCTGGAAATACAGCATGCAGTATATCCCCAAGATAAATGAACTGAGCAGCATGTTTCTTATTACTTCATTCCTGTCTCTGTGTTCTGTATTAAAAACTAAACAGTGAATAAAAACTGGCACGTAAACTGACCCACCTGTATTAAGTACAGCACTAAGCAAGATAAGTGTACATGTTCAGCCTGTGCACTTCATTTCCCTGTGTGATATAGTGTTGGCTCTGCCCCTTATAGCAGCTTGCTTTGCTCCTGCTGCTGCTCCTGATTACTGCAACCAGAATACAAACAGATGTTCTGGGCAAGGCCATTAAATAGAGTGTTGAACTTGAATTCATCATAATTTAAAACCTTCTGAAAGAGGTCTTTACCCTTTGACTGTACCTAACCCAGATCATATCTTGGACCTGTAACTTAAAAGGAGTTAGAAGGGGTCATTATTTGACTGCCTTCCACTTCTGGAGCAGGATTTTCCACTTATGCATTGATGTGACAAGTGCTCCTCCAACAGCTTCTAACTAAAGAGTATTGAACATTGCATATTGTTCGTTCTGATGTAAAAAATTGTTCTTCAGAGGTCAGAAAGGCATTACCCAAGAGTGCATGGCTTTAAATAGGTATAAAAGACCCAAAACCATAAAACTGCATTATGCATTAGAAGAACAATGTAACAAAATATTGATACAGTTTCTGCAAAACTAAAATGGGTTGCAATACATTCTTCTCAGTCATATATTTCAAGCTGTGACTCTGAGTTGCATCCGCATTACATCAATATTTCTAGATGTTTTTGAGTGTCAGTATACACTCTGCTTTCTCTTGACATGTATAGTATTTCTGAAAACTCTGGTGATGCAAACTCACATGTGTTGAACAGAGCTGAAACAATCCAAACATTTAAAGATTCATTGTGACAAGATTTGTGGATCCAAAATTGGGCAGCCTTACATATGTGCTTGTAAAAGTATGTACTACTAATGTAAGTTACTACAGTAATATCCATTTATTTTTAGTTCTAGTAAAATAAAAATAGAGTAAGTCAAAAAATCTGAAAAAAAAAAAAACCCCAAACCTAAACCTACCAAACAAATATCCACAAAAAAAACCACCAAAAAATCCCCAAACCATCAAAAAACAAACCAAAAAACAAACAAAGCCACAAACAACAAAACCATCAAACCAAGAAAACCAAACTAACTTTTCTAGCTTCTCTCAGAAGATGGAAAATGAAGACAGTGTCAATTGCTGACTACAACGAAAACAAATAGGATTAAGACTTGTTGTCCAGGTATTTTGCCATAGAAGATGAAGTCATTTTGACAGAGGACTAAGAAGAGACTGAAAATTACTTACTAACCTGTAAAGAATTGTAGTTCTTAAGTTTAAGGTTTTGTTCTTATGTACAGAGCTTACATTTTATCTAAATAATAGAAATGTATATAATACAAATGCAGCATTTGAATTTTGGCCACTGCTGAATGGTGGTAACTGGCAGTATAGAGACTGTTTCAGTTTTACTTGCCATGTGCTAATAGAATTCCTGAAAATGAAGGTAGTTGTGTGGTTACTGCTATACAGCAATTACTCTAATGTATTGAGTGGACACTTAAATAAAGAAACCTCTAAATTTTAATTTAAGAAACAAAATTGTGCATGTAAAGTTTGTTTGAGAAGACCCACAGAATGAAAGGCTGCAAAAACTTGCACAGAGGAAGGTCTAATTAATCATAACACCCAGCTTGAGAAAGATTGACAGTTTATCATTTGCCAGGAAGAATTGACAGTAGTAGAACACACATATAATGAAATCAGTTTAAAAATTAATGCATGGGAAAAAAACCTGAAAAATCTGAGTGGAGTTTCATTGATTCTTGCTCCACACAGTGTGCGTCTGTCCAGTTGTAAATACTTCAGACTGAGATGTGTTGTGCTTTTACAGTACTGCAGCAGGAAGAGAATATTTTTTTTTTTTCCCAAAACAAGACCGGCAGTGTTTCTGTAAAGTAAGCCATGTGAAAGGAGCGTGCTATAATTCAAGAATAACATATATATTTATAAATGTAGAATTAAGTTCCTCAGGATTTTGCTAACAGGCTGTTTGTATCTTAAGTTTACACCTGCCACCAGAATGGTATTGAAAAGAACAGCTTATCTTTCATTTCATGTGTTTGTAAAAGAATCAGTTGGCAAAAAAAAAAAAAACCAAAAAACCCCAAGCAACAACTTATTTCTGAGGGAGAGATGCTTATGCTCTTTCCCTGGCCAGCCGTTCTGATCACAAAGCACTTTTGTGCAAGTACCCAGAAAAGAATAATTTCCAGATCTTTGAGCAAGAGTGGCTATCTTTGAGTTAGGAGACTGTGCTGTATGTATGCTGAGCACATTCTTCTATTTTCCAGTACAGCTAAGAGAAGTAAAGGCTGTGCCCATGCATCAATCTGTTGGACAAAATAATCAGTCTATTTCTTTCAATGCCAGATTCACTATCTGTTACTGTGCATAAACATAGCTTATATTGTTAATCAAGTATAAGTTATAAGGGTATTAGTGGAAAACTGCTGTTAAATACTTAGGTTTCAGGTAACTATCAAGTGACTTCATCAGACTTGCTGCTCAGGCAGGAGCTCTGCACATCTCATTCGGCCTACTTACTTCCCATCCCCATTTAGCTCATTAGGTTGGACATATGCCTTCTTTTACTTCCATGTGCTTCCCCCTCCCTTCATCTGAAACTGTCACCTTGATGTGACAGACTGCCTGATCCTTACAGCAATGTCTAGCAGAGGTATGAATGATAGATGTTGGTCAGATGTTGAGTCACTGGATGGGCAATACTTGGGGTTTGCTCAGCTTTTGAATGCCTTTTGCTCAGCCACTTGCTTTGCTTGGCTGCCGTGCTTCAGATACTTGTATGCTGGCACCAAAATTCCTCAAATGTCTACATGTGTACATCTATAAACAGCTTTCCCACCTACATACTGGATATTGAAGTTATCTAAAGAAATTGGTAGTGCTGGTATTCATTTCTTCTGCTTATTAGTTCCCTTTATGAGAAGACTACTTTTGACAGATGCATACTAGCTGAATGTGGGTTTGGTTGTTTTGTTTTGCAGTTTTTCTATTTGGTTGGGTTTTTGTTGTTGTTGGTTTTGGTTTTGTAATTAAGCTTTTAGCATGCTACTGCATTGTCTCAGTAGTGCTTAATCTGTGTGTGGTGCTGAGGCAGGGGGTTACGAAGAAGGATGTATGCAGCAACTTCTGAAGACGGTTTTTGAATTTCAAGGGTTTGGACATTTGTCACAAAGATAAACCTATATTTCTCTTATGGCAAATATGTTGAAATTAGATGACTGCTTAATTTTAAGTTCAGATTCTGTGGCAAAGGTTTACTTTGAGAACTTGATGCTATGGGAGATGGGGTCACTTTGCCTTTGGATGCGGTATGTCTTGGCAACCATCTGGAGATCTACTTTCCAATTTAGAGAAACCCTCCCCTACAGTAGTGTCATGGTGAAAACACACCACCAACCTAGTCAACTTGGAAATGGCTGTCTGCAGAAATGTCTCCTGCTTGTAAGCTGGTACTACAAGCAGCTGAAGTTTTAGTGACTGACCGTTACAAGGGAGAAAAGATGTCAAAAGGACTATGTTAATTCCTTTTTTTTTGTTTTTTCCTCATTTGAAGTAGAAGAACTGTGAGTCTTTGGATATTTTAACAAGCCTAGTGAGAAAAAATTACTTTCATCTCTACACAGGAAAAATCTGCATCTGTGGACATGGGACTTCAGCTGGGTTTTTCATGTCATTGCAAGGACACTTGCATTTCTGAAATGCAGTCTTAGAATGTAATGGTTGGTTCGTGTTCAAAATTAGGAGAATCTGGGCTATTAAGTTTCTTGGAATGTATATCCTAGTTTTCCTTAGGAGGCAGAGAAGTGTATGGAGACATTAGGATGCAGCTTCATATGGAAACCTGAAGTAAAATACGCTTTTTAAGGATCTGGCTAGGTACCAAAGGAAGTGTGCAGAAGTTCTGCAAGACATACTTTTAAAATCGTAGATGAGGACAAATGTCTAAGGATGAAGGCTCTCTGTGTCAGAGTTAGAACTGTGAATTATGTAGTCTCAAGTTGTATCTGTTAGTGTAATTGTATATCAGTGTGGTCTTGGTCTTTTGGGCTCTTCACTCTTTTTTTTTTTTTTTTTTGGTAAGAATTTCTTGAGCAACTTTAGATTCATTATTTCAGCAAAATCAACTGTGTCCACAGACAGCTCCTCTCTCTTCATAAAACGTCTCTTCCACTGCTTGTTTCCAGACTTCTGATAACACCAGTTGAGTTGATCTGACTGTATGGACCTTGTGCATTCTTTATAGTTGGCCAAATTTTCCTTTTGCTTGGGTACCTCTACATGTTGTTCTTGATCTAAGCTAAGGAACACTACTTCTCCACTGCCCCTTTCAGGCCTCTGTCAACATTGTCTACCAGGCTTTCTCTTCTTTGCTGTAAATCTTGCTCTCCTGGCATCTCTTGTACTGGTCTCTCTTATCCGGATGCTGTGGTTAGCTCCTCCTGCTCATTTCTCTTGTTGACAGGAACTGTGTGGCATGGTGACAGTTGCACTTCTCTTCCTCTCCCCCGAGTCAGTTGCTGTCCCAGTAGCAGTGGATGACTAGTGGCTCCATGCTTCCCATCGCCACCATGCCTGCTACCACATAGGCTGGTTGGTTTGTTAGTTGTATTGGGTTTTTAATATTTTTAACTAAGCTTTCAGCATGTTGCAGGAGAAATTGCAGGGAGAGCTAGCAGGGTCTCCATGGCCCTCTTTTAAGGGACTTGTACTGTACATGATGGTCAGGCTCTGTGGGCTTCAGCTACCAGTAGCTCAAAATATGCAAGCCCTCCTAAACCATATGCAAACATATCTTACAAATGACGGTGAGAAGCAGGGATCCAGTTCTAAGGTTGTGTGGCTTCTGGCTGCAGCTGCAGCAGCATCTTCTCAGATTCCATGGCCATGCCAGTGCTGTACTCACCTGGGCATGAAGTGCAAAGAAATGGAAAGAGAAAAAGGAGGAGCAAATTTCCAGGTTGAAATAGCAACCTAAGTCGCTTAGGTCTCAGTGTAGGGCTGAGAGTTAACAAGCTGTTATAGTTTGCTGATTAAGTTGATTGAAGTATCTAGGTCAGTAATAGGCTTGGCAGTGAGGTAAATTGACTTAAAATATTTATTAGTTCAAGTACATGGGTGTAGGGGATTTTTTTTGCTGTGTTATAAATTGTTGGCTGACTGTGGATCAGAGAGCCTGAGTTAACTGCTGTTTGTTAAGAAAATTAGTAGAGTGTTCCTGTAAAGCACTTTAATGTCTGGGGTTTTTTTTCTTCTTGTCATATTAATTTCTACTTCAGTAAACATAGATGTACTTAGAATCTTTCTAGGAATCTCAGTATAACAGTAATGTGTCATCTTTTCATTGCAAAATTGCATGTTAGCCCCTTAAGCGTTTTTAAGATGTAAATCTTTTAAGAGTACTCTGTGGAAATAGTGAAATGATCTTTACCAGCCCTTTCCTAATAAAAGGGAGATGATCAGGATACCTGAGTGTCTGTCCTGTGTTTCACTTTGGTGATTTCAAAATAAAAAGTACTAGTGCTACTTTTGTCTTCTAATATAGAGGGGGTTATGTTAATTCCTGTTCCTGAATGCACTTGGAGATCTTGAAGGAGGTGGTGTGGGTGTATTAATAAATAGGACACTATGTTGGTTGAAACAGTTTGCACCTGGTTTGTTTCCGTTGAACTTCTCTGTGTTTTTTGTTTTTCAAACAACTTCTATAAACCATTCTCTAGGAGCTGCGCACCTAAAGGTTTGCTAGTGGACTACAGCAAGCTGAAATCTCTCTGGAAACAAAATTAATGTAGTACAAGAGCTCCATAACTATTTGAAGTAGTATGTAAATCTTGTCAGGTTTTTCCTTCAGATTTTAAATTTCCTCCATTTCTCATTCCTCTTCATGCATCAACAAATAAAAAAAAAGTCACATTTTGGTTTTGTCCTGGTTTGAGTGAGAACAGATCTAATTCTGTTTAGTGATTTTACTTTTCAGCTCAATTCTTCTAACTGCACTGTCTGAAGTCAGCCGCCTGTTTTCACAGTGTCCGCTGCTGGCAGTGGTAACACCCCATGGTTAGAGTTACTACCAAGGATTGGTGTGCAGACCAAGGCTACTGCTGGATCTTGT
>JAAGNO010000121.1:0-25938 GCA_033439905.1 Ceryle rudis
GGCACGAAGCAGGGCCGGCCTGGGCGCTGCGGGCCCCGCGCCGCCCCCCGCCTCGCCCGGCCCAGCCCAGCTCACCCGGCCTTGGGGGTCCGAGCAGGGTGTGCTCTTGCTGCTCCCCGGCCTGCGGGGCCTCCCTAGATTCCAGGGATAAAGTACGGCGCCGGAGAGAAAAGAAGCCTGCCACAGACGGGAGCGGCCTCGCTTCTGGAGGCTGCTCACGCCCACCTGCGGGAGCGGTGAAACGCCTGTCAGGGTTTGGGGGCGGCGGTGCCGGCTGCATCCTTCCCGGAGTTTGCAGCCCCAGGGTGCATGGCCTGCCACTGCATCTCCTAGGCATGGCCGTATCTTTGCCTTTTAGTGACAGGAGGTCTCTTGTCATTCTGTAGTTTGATGGATAGGAAACTGTAGTCTGCCTGTTTGCTGTATCTTAACAATTAACGATTCTGAATTGAAGAGCAACTGAAAGCGTACTGTGCATTAAATCAAAATCAGGAGCTTGACGTTAGCCTTGTCTTGGTAATAACATACTATGAAACACACAGTGCATCTCAGTGGGTCAGAATTTTTAAAGCAGCTTTACTCTGTGGTACTTAAGTTGAAACACCTACTTTAGGTTTAGTAATGGCTATGAATTATTTAACAGATGTTATGGTAGTGGTGGGAGGCCATTATCAGGAGAAGGTTTTAGTAACAACTTAATTATTACCATAAATAATTTACAGATTAATTTGTTTTCCACTGTGGAAGCATATATGTAGTTCTGTGAAGGCAATAGAAGCACACTCTTGCTTCTGAAATTAGACAGCAGTTTGAAGGTTTGGGGCCGGATGATGAGTGACATCTGTGGGAGATAATATAGCAATATATAGTTATGTTACCAAAATACTAAAAAATGGACTCTCTTAGATGCAGGTACAGTTTAGTAGTAGCTGCTGGCTGATCTGAAATTATTTTTAAGAGCATTTCAAAACCTCTCATCTGAATAGAATTGCATATTGTGTTTGCCCCTCACTGTAGAGTCTTCTACTAATTGCCTTTGTTTTCAAACAAAAGTCGTCCCAATTTAAGGGTATGAAAATTCAGGTACTGACTAGTAAGAGTCAGTTTTCCTATCTCTAAAGTGATTAAAAGCTACCCAGCTTTTGAACAGGAGTGCAGTGCTAAGCAACTTGATGATCATACACTGTTGATTTGTAGGATTACTGAGATGGTAAACCTATGTATCGAGGGTAAAATATCCTATAATTCTTCCTGGTGAAAAGTCTAAATGTAATCAATGAAGAACTAGTGACTGTCAGTTTATCTAGATGCGATACTGCCATTCATACTGTTGCTCTTACAATGTTAACATGAGTGAAAAGTTGAACTCTCGTATTTATGAAAAACAGAAAGAAGAGTAAGGGAAAAGTTTCCTAAGCTTTTTAACTAGGCTACTCATCACAGGTTTAATTAACTGTTCTCAAAACTACATTAAACACTCTAGTTTCTCTCTTTCAGTAGGTTACTTGTTATCCAAAGTTTGCTCTATGTCTAGCATGTCCCTAGGGGGGACGGCTTAGTAACTTTCAACATTTGGTCATGCACAGGCAATTGAAGAGACTAGTTTAGAGTTGCTGTGTCCCCTCAGTAGAGCTACAGTAATTATGGTGTGGAGTAAAATTGTCTTCATTGACATTTGGAGTGTATTCTTTCCTTGACCAAAAAAACCCCAAATGTTTTATTGTGCGCTGCACTAAACTATGAGTAGGGGTCTGGTTGCTCCATCTTAGCTGAGAAGGCCCTTTTAATTGGTCAGACATGATTGTTTCCAGTTGTTTAGTTATATACTCTTGTCTGCCAGTGCTTGAGTTCTGGGAAATTTAACTGTGGTGTTTTACCAGCTTACTGACACCAGTAATCCATCTTTTTTGACTAAAACTACTCGATTGCCCCTTTCCCTTTTATAGAGTCAAGTGAACATGTGCCAGATTGTCACCTGTCACAGTTTGTGATACATTGTAGTAGTTTAAGTTGGATTTATGCTAGCAGCTTGAACTGTAAACAGGAATATTTCTAGCACAGGCATTTTTTTTACTGGAGCAGTCACTTGCAGCACAGTGACTAGTAGGACATCTGAGGATAAAATCAATATGACCAAAAAGTTGAAAAATTGATCAATATGATGAAAAGTTCTTTAAGCCCTAAATGACAGCAAGTGTCTTTCATGAAACAATTGCAAGGGGCCAAAATGACTTATGATCCTGTAAATTGCTACAGAATAGGCTGTGGACGTGTAAATATGCAAAGGCTTTGAAGTTACCAAAACACAAAATGTATAAATCCGCTTATCATGGTTCTTACAGGTAGAAGAATGTGAAACACTAAGAAAACTACAGCTCTTGTGTTAGAAGCATGTTTGGATGCAGGAAGGGTTTATTCTTTATTCATATTTAAAAACTGTGTCTATGAGTTAAAAATATCACTGGCCTCTAAATTAGAAATTCTAAGTCAGAAGCTTTACTGTTTTTGTGCATTGAACCACCTGGACAGGAGTCACACACTGTGATATGAAGGCACACAACAGCTGATTCTTTTTGAAAAAGGAGGCTTATTAGGAAATTGCAGTAGGACTCCTATTTTATTTCATTATGATGACTTCCATCTATGCCTTTTTTTAGTCTGTCAGTGAACTGTAATGTAGTGTATAGTAGATGTTTAGATGTTACTCTAGAAACTGGAAAGAAATAGGTGCTTCAGATATCACATATGCACAGTGGCTTATCCCTAAGGTAAAGTTTTATTCTTACTAAATTCTAAGTAAATTCTTGTGGGTTTTTTTGTTTTTTTTCTCTTTCCCCTAAGGTGTTCAAAACTAGTATTTCCTAAAACTTTACTTTTCCTATATCCTATGTACTTTAAGTACTAAACAGGAATAAACATTTATGTGAATGTTATCTAAAATGTGTTATATATCTAGTTAGACCATCTGTTTTGCTATGTAATTTGGAATCTAATGCGGGATTTAACAAGGCTGCTTTTTGACTGAATAAGGAAGGCTCCGGCTTATAATTCTTCACACACAGCATTGTGGTAACGCTGGGATTTAAAACTGATGTAGAACAACTTGGTATCCATTGCTTTGCCTTCACAATGATGTGTTTAGTTTTCATTGTTTCCTCATACACTGTGTGTATTCAGGAAACAAGTGCATATGCATTCTGTGTTCTTTTCCATAATATTTGATGCTGTTAGATAAATTTAGACCCTATGTTAAGGGTCACTGTTGTCACCTGCCTGAGGTCTTTTTTTCTGGAGTGAGATGTAGATGCACAAATATGGATATGACTTAGGAATTCTGTGTCTCAGAGTACCTATAGGTCCTCTTGATTTTTAAACAGGACTTTTGTCTGTTTAGAATTTGGGGGAACACTTATAGATTGTTTGGTTGGAGAACAACCTAATTGGCTTTGGGAGATGAAAGTGCTCATTACCTCAATATCTTGCGAAGAGCTTTAGTGTAACAAAAATGGTAAAGGTGGGTGGGAAAGTGTGCAGTACATTAGTGATTATTAGCAATCAGCTTTGTATTAGAAAATGAAAGTTTATTTTCAGCTTATGGAAAATACACATTTCCTTTTCACTATGTGTGCTTATTGCTTTGGGAGTTAAACATTGCAATCTATTGGCAAAGGGAATAGACTATAGCAATTGTTACTTTGATCTGAACGCATATAAAGGGAATAGTGTGATTTGGAAATGGGTTTGATAGTGGTGCTCTGTAGTCTAGAGTTTGTTTAACCTCAAGGTTTTTTTTGAATTTATTTTTTTTAAAAACCACTTATTTTTAATATAAAGCCTCCTTTGGCTTGGCAGCAAGTAAAAATTTCAAGAATGTGTCATGGTGCATTATCAAGACCTTGGCCATACAGGCATAGCTAGCTTTACAAATCTCAGAATAAAATAACATGCTCCCACAGGATATTGCCATCGTAAGTGCATGTTTTTTTTCCTACTGGTAGTTCTATCATCTGTTAACAAATTTGAGGGATTAACAGAAACAGTATGTTTTTCTGTGATAGGTAACTGAATTGAGAATTGACTAAATTTAAAGATCAAATTAATACAATAAAAGTCTGATGAGTTAGTAAGGAATTTTTAATTTTTAACATACTCTACAAATACTAGCTTACTTTGAAAACGACATCTGTTTGAATTATAACTGTCAAACGTCTTCAGCGTCCTCATATAAAAATGGGGTCTGTATGAGATTTAGTGTACTTGTTCTGTAGAAGTCCTGTATACTTTTGTGGTGTTAATAAAACATATTTTTTGTTGTGTTTGTTTTGCTCTTTTGAAGCTTAACCTTGGAGATGATATCGTGAAAGTTGTAATTGATTGGAGCAAACTTCAAAGCACATCAGCACTTCAGCCATCTTTGCTATTTAGTGCACTTCAGCAGCATATTTTATGTTTGCAGGTAAATATTTTCTTGGACACATTCAAACTGACAAAAGTGGTCAACAACTGAATGTAGTTATATTAAGTAAACTGTAGAATTTCAGTCATTTTGATCTTGTATTACTATGTCCAACAAAAAAGAATGCAGATGTATTATACACTCGGAATTCCACTATGCTTCATAGGTACTCACACTTAGGGATTTTTTCAGCTTAATGGTGGGAATAGCCACTGTAGGTGAGCAGGCTGAATAAATGCAGCCTCATTGATTTCTAGGCTTGCATTGTAAATGTGATACATTTCCATCTATGGTGGGTTATAATTAAGCAATAAGACACGGCAGGTGTGTGTCATGCTATGATAATGATTCCATGCGTTGGGTGAGTTTTGAGGCTCATGGAGTGCTTTCAGTGGTTCAAGAAGTGGCATTATCCCAGCATGACACATCCTGGAGTGTCTTACTGCAATTAAATATATTTTCAGCGTAGGGTTGTTTTTTTCTTAAAGAGTAATTTCTTTGACATTAATGTCTCATCTTGCCAAGTAGCCAGTCACTATTACTGTTAATTTCTTTTATCTATTTGAAACTTTCCAACCCTGCCAAAAGTATGTGTAATTTAGTTGCATGTCAGGAAGGCTGAGCAGTTTGTCAGCTGGTAACTGAATGGTGTTTTGACCCTGACAGTTCATCTGTAAAAGGTGGAGATTTGAATACCAATTTTTGCTTCAGCTAGTCAATGAATTATTTCAAGGGTGTAGTACTGAGAAGGTGAAAAAGGAACTTCCTGTACTTGCTTGTCTGTAGGTAAAAGACCCTTTATGTTTTCCAGACATCCACCAAGTCTTTGGTGTGATAAACAAAAAGAAAATATGCAAGATAAAAGCAAGTAAAATTTACTCCCAGCTGTAGGAATTTGTTTTTATTTCAGGAGATGTGACTGGTAAAAATCATGTTGTCTTTAAGAAAAAAAAAAAGTAACATTTCTAGGGGGAAAATAAGCAGTGAAATTCAAAGTAGATGAAACTGGTAAAAAGGGGGGGTGACATATATATGTACTGAGGTTTTGTTATCATGTCTTGTAAGAGTTATTGCAGTAGAATAAGCCTTTATTTTTGCTGCTACATATGTCTCATTGCGTTCTCTCATTTAATTTCATTACCTAAGTAGATAATCAACTGTGTCAAGAAAAGCATGTGTTCAGGATAACACCTATATATTTCATGTCTGTGTTCTTTCATTCACTTGGACAGCTACAGTTTCAAGTGGAGAATGTGGTGCTGTGGTGACAAAGTAAAGGCTTTACAGTGTGAAAGCACTGCTTTTCGTATTAAGGAGGAAGGATACTAACTCTTACTGTTCTGAGTAGGCATTTGAATGACATGTTAATTAAGTGGCATTGGTGCCAATGATTGGAGCTTTGATTTAGCTAGCAACAGGTCAGTAGCAGGCAGATTTTTTTCAGAAATTTTGGCGTTTTCCTGTAGAAACCTCTAAAAGGCAGAGGTCAAAAAGACCAGTATCATGATGTGCATGGTGTTTGGAACTAAAGCTTTTTATTCTTTTTTTTTTTTTTTTTTTTTGTTCTATTACTGTGTTACATCAAAGAGAGATGATGTAATTCCTAAAATTATTTCAGTTGATCTGTTTTAAAACTTGTAATAGTGCTTGGCTTTTTGGTTGGGGTGGGATTTTTTTACTTTTTTTTTAAACACTAAAATACTGTTATCTTTGTTCAGCCTCTTCTAGAAAAACTGCAGTCGTTGATTAAAGAGGAAAATGTAGGCCACATTGAACCTGCAGGTAAAACAGAAGGTCAAACTTGTGAAGCAAGTTTAGATGTTTATGATGGTAACTGTCAGACTGAAGAAAAGTATGCAAGTTATGACTTGGGAGATCTGAAGGATGATCATATTAATTTTGATCCAGAGGTGGTCCAAATAAAAGCTGGGAAAGCAGAAGTAAGTGACTTACCTAATTGTTAAAAAAAAAAAAACCAAAACCCAACAACTTTTCTAATGACTGAAATAGATATATGCCATCATGTTTATTACCTGCAGATTGACAGGCGGATATCAGCCTTCATCGAGAGGAAACAAGCTGAGATCAATGAAAATAATGTCAGGGAATTTTGCAATGTTATTGATTGTAATCAAGGTAACTGGCTAGCCAGACTTTAATCTTCATAGCACTTTAAGTTGTATATTTATTTATTTATCTTTATTTTTCAAAAGCACTATTCTGTGTTTAAAACAGAACTTTAAGAGTAACTTTGGTTTTAGTTACGAACTTGCATGTGCAATGCAGATGTTGTCAGAAAAAAAAAAAGAAAGTAGTCACTGGATGACAATGTTTAATGCATTTCATACAGAAAGATTATAACTATTACTGTGTTTATTTTAACAACTGCAATCTTAAATCAGATGATTTTGTAGCTATTGTTCCTAATGTTTTAGCTAGATGTTCCTTCCAAAGTCAACAGAATTGCAATTCAGAAATGTCTTGTGAATTGCATATTCAAATTGAAGATAGTTTAATGCTAGTTAAATTATGAAGAAGTAATTTTTGCAATCAATTTGAATTACTGGCTACTTAGAATAACTTTTTTCCTTTCAACATTACTCACACTATTGGTGTTTTTAATGCACCGACTGGAACAATCGGCTGCATATAAAACCAAACAATCTTAAATCCATCTGGTAGTCTGGATCTCATTAGCACAATCAGTAACTGTAAACAAGTGCATCTTAAAAGTGAAGACACTTTTAAATACATAAGTAGTGCAGAGACATTTTTCTAAGTACCTGTGAACCCACGTGTACATTGTCTGTGTGATGTACTTAGGCTTTTAGAGATCAAAGCTTACTGTTCTGTAAGCTTTATAGGAAGAGTTTAACTCCTTAAATGTTAGTTGGAATGAAAATGACTTTGAAAGTCTAGTAGAATATGCTAGATAGTGAAGAACTGACGCCTAAAATTGTTCATTATGTGCAGAAGAAACGATGATAAGACCTTCCTTTGTATGTTCAGGTATAATAAAATGTGCAAAGCTTTGCTGTATATGAACAGAGATTAAAATATGAACATTAGAATAAACTAAGATGGTCTGTACTATAGATTTTTTTTTTATGGCTAACCAAATTAAAGTCACAAGCACCAGAATAAATGCAGGAAGGTGAGAAAAGAATGCTGATGAGTAACGTAGACTAGCCTAAAACTAAGAGCACAGCAGTTTCAGAAAAGAATGTGAAACAGAATAACAGTTGTAAGCAGGAAAAAAAATTCTGTACAGGAAGAAAGAAATAAGTTACAGAGAAATGCAGTGAAAAGGAAGAACCAAATAAAATATAAATTGGAAGAAGTGTGATCCTGATGCAATAAACTTTTATGTATATGTGTGCTTACATTTATATCAGTGATGTAACCAATTAAAACCAGTAGGTCCATGCAAGGCTCTGAAAGTGTAATGAGCAAGTGTTTATAAAATGAATGAAATATTTGTGATGCTTTTATTATATGAAAATTTTTGATTAGATTTGTTAAAAGCCTCAAAGGTGATGATGGTTAGAATACTTTAAATTTTAAATACATAATTTGAACCGCATTTTTTATATGATTATTATTTATTTAGAAAATAGCTGTGCCAGAACAGATGCAATTTTCACACCCTATCCTGGATTTAAAAGCCATATAAAGGGTAAGCAACTAGTTTAATACTCATTTAATTAAGAGTGTCTGGATGGAACAGCACTGATGAATTTTTGATTTCAAAATTTTCAATAGAGTGCTCAAAAAATGCAATCTTAAAAGACTGAGCTTTGACTCTAGTGAATAATTTTACAACTCTGCGTACTTCTCCAGAGTTTTCAGTCCCATAACTGCTTCATTAAGTAGCCTGTTTTGTCTGAAAGGAAAGATGCAAAAGATAAAGCAGGACAGAGAAGCTGAACAATTCTTAGCTTTTCTTCTAAGATGAAGACTGCAGTCCAGTTAAGGAATTGAGATTAAATAGAATTATCTTCTGTTTTTCATTAGTGTTAAGTATGTGGAATTAGAAGATAGTTTTGGGACACAGTGGAAGTTTTTAGACGTGGATGTATGGGAAGTGACAAGCTGGGGAACAAGCTTACAACTACACTACCTTTTGGAAAGGAGTAAATGGTGTAGAAAGGCATGTCCAGCAGAAGTTAGGTATAAAAAATTGCTCGTCCCTCTGCTGCTCTCTAGGTATACACAAGTAGTAGTATTCAGTTGTCCACTTGATACTGGTTCTAGAAACCAATTAATTATTCTGAATTCTAGAAGTGTGTGAAGCATGTTGATGGATATTTGCATTAAAAAGTCTGTTGAGCTAAGAATGAGATGGGGAAGTGAGTTTGAATTTAGAATCTTTCACTAAAAATCCCTTTCGGTAGTCATTTTTTTTTAAGCTGACTGCTAGTTTGTAACTTGGATGTTAGCATATTACAGGGAAAAAAAGTTTGTACTTCAGGTAACTAAACTAAACCCTGAACAGTTCATAACTGAAATGTGAATAACACTTAGAAAGGAATTGGAAGTAAAACCAGTAAAAACTGAAGCAAGCATGTAATATGTGGCCTTCAAGAGGTACTGAGTAAGAAGACGTGTGCTTTATTGTCTGGATTGCCAACATAGTCTTTAAGTGTGCAGTACACTGCAGTAGTCCTATCAGGAAGGACTTGGGAAATGACTGTGATTTAAAGAGAAGTGACCAAAATACTCTGGTGAAGACATGCTACAGCAGGGGGAAAAGACAGACCCAGGAGTAGCTGAAGAGTCATAAAATCTGTTACCCAAATAACAAAAATTGGAAGAGAACTTCATACTGAGATTCGTAGAAGTTGTTCTAGTTACATACATCCCCTCATCTTAAATGTATTTATGATGCTTCCTGTAATATTAGATCTGGCCTCCTTGCATTCACAACAGCTTGTGTGTGCAACTGCTGACACAGATAGTGGGTTTTCTGCTATTTACCAGCAGCTGATGACAAATTCTTGATACTGCCATTCTACATGAGTGTATGAGTAATTCTTTTGCTTTGCGTATGTAGAGTCATAGGTTTTTGATTAGTTACACGTCTAAGTATGGGAAAATACTTTTACTTGAACCTTTAATCTTGATGTGTGTAGGACCCTTTACAGGAGAGACTGGTGTGGAGCTGATTTAATGCAGGTGGTCATATTTTAATATTTTGATTGCTTTAGATAGACTTTGTTTTTCATGTGCATATATGTTGAATTTGTGTTCTTTTTATCTAGTTTCTAGGGTAGTAAATACATATGGACCTCAAACTAGATCTGAAGGAGCACATGGGTCCAGTCACAAAACAAACGTACCCATTCATGATTGTGGAAACCAAGCTGTTGAGGAGAGATTGCAAAACATTGAAGCACATTTACGGTTACAAACAGGTTTGTATTATGTTTTAATTTTTACATTGTTGTGCCAGTTTGTACTACAGTTGCAATTACTGTAGTAAAACCGGACAAACCTATAAAAACGGTAACTGTAAAAACAGTGGAGTAACTGTAAAAAGAAGTGGTAACTGTAAAATCCACTGAAGGATTTAAGTACTCCAATCTAATATTTAGACTCTTAAGCCCAAAATGGAATCCAGATGTACACCCAAATTACAGTCCTGAGTTCGTAAATCCACACTTGACGTGGCAAACAAAATAGGGGAACATCAGAATGGGATTTAAAAGAATCTGTAATATTTGGAGGTAGAGGTTCTCATAGGTAGTGGAATCCTTTTGCCTTGACCCACTGAACGGGAAAAGCTGTTAGGGCTTGGTTCTGGTTCATGGACACCTTGTGGGTTGGGGACAATTTGAACCCAAAAGACAACTTGAAACCTTTTCCTAAAGTTGGGTGTTTCTTGAAATACAGTTGTGTAAGAAGCTTATTTCCCAGAATGTAGGAAAATCATTGTCAATACTTTCTTTAGCCATGCAAATGGGAGTTCACACCTTTCACTAAAATAAATGCCAGAGCCACCGGACTACTGACTTTTAAAAAGTAGTTGCTTTCCTCACCCCAGCCTGTTTTCTAGAATAAAAATTAATGAGTCGCTTATCAAGGAGGAATTGATATTTTTCCCGAATAACGTTTTCAAAACAGAATGGAAGCCCAGTTCTTCACCTAATAAAGTGAATGTTCTACATATCACACTGCAGACACACACTGACTTTTTTTTTTTTGTCTTCTGAATATTGAATAGATGCCAGTCTATTCTCTATGAGTATGGTGAACACTGACTACTAGATTTGTATGAGTGCATACTGGATCAGAGTCCTCTGGCAGCCAGGAGAGTAGAATACTCCTCGATACTGTTGAGGCAGCAGTCAGAGGTTGATGCTTAGCTGTAGAGCTGTCTCAAACATAGGTTGTTTTTTGTGCATGGAAATAGAATTTGCAAAGTGGCCAGCCAGCATTAAGGTTACAATGTGTAATCTTAGTGCTTTGGAGTTTATGCATATCGGGGATAAAGATTGGGGGTAGCTAAGGAGGGACCCTTGCTTCCAGATGGTGCCTATAATAGGTGATGTAATTTTGTTTGAAGGAGTGGGTCAGCTAAACTGCAGCGTAGGGGAATAGGATGGAAGTGTGCAATTCCAGCTCCTGTACAAATCAGAATTCCTGTGGAAGGTCTCAAGATCATTTATTACTTACCAGTAACTCATGAGCTGTGCAAAAAGTATTATTCTCAGCAGGTAACATGCCTCAGCTACCTGCTCACTGGTTTTTGTTTATGATGGCAGAAAGAGTTATTCACTCACCTGCTGTTTTTCAGAACATTTTCTTCTGCTCTTTTCCCTTTACACTAAGACAGCAATATTAAGAGTTAGAGGTTAGCTAACTTCATTAGTAGTTGCTGAGTGATGAGTAGAGAACAGCACTGAAGGAGGGAAGCTAACTGCAAAATTGTCTGTCTGAAGTGAGGAAATAGATGAATGGCAAAAAACCCATTAGTGCTATTTCAGTAGTTTGTGGGATAGAATTGTCTTGCCTAACAGACCTAGAAATAAATGGAAACAGGTGGTAAGAGAAGTAAGAGCTTGCTAAGGCTTTGGTTATCACTACTGTCAGGACTAGACTATTATTTTAATTGGGATAGCCAATATTAGTTGTGATAAACAGTGATTTCAGTTTATAGGATATTATGGAGCACAAATAAGATGCTTTCTAAGGCTGATCTCTTGATCAGTTCTGTTCTTACATGGGGAAACAAGCCCAAGCTCCTGCATTAGAGCTACAAACAGTAAAGGGGTTGAGATAGTTTTTTAGTTGTTGTTTTCACATTTGTTGTTGTGGTGTTTGTGGTTGGTTTGTTTGCTTGTTGCTTTTTTTGGTTGGTTTTGCATTTGTTTTTTTTGACATTGGTTTTGTTTTTGTTCTCATTGTTTTTTTGTTTTTCGTTTGATTGGTTGGTTGTTTTTGTTTTCCAAAGTTCTGTTATTCCATTCCACACACGCATTCCCCACCCCTGCTTCTCCCATCTATGGCCAGGCAAACCCTGTTTTTTGTCAAGCGCAAGTCATACCTGTCATCTAACCCTTGATATTCAGTGGAGATAGGATTCCTTCAGAACAATCTTAGACATGAGTGCTGAATTCATAGGTAGCCTGCCATCCCATTTGCTCTCTCTCGATGTGGCTGTCAGTTTTGAAGTGGTAACATTTGGTGTGTGACCAATGTCTTGTAAGAGTGATCATTAGTTGTTCCAGAGACCTTGTCAGACATATTTCAATCATCTGCATAAATTTGTCTATTGCATCCACTCACTGCACTAGCTTATAAATTGGGTTTTACCCTGAATCATACGAATTACTCTTCCTTTTTATTATTCCATCCATTTTGTTTCAGCTACTGGATGATACCTGGACTTGAAAAATTCACCAGTAAAACTTGCAATCTTATTTAAAAAGTTATTCAAGCTTTTTTCCTTATTGTCTTTTTACTGGTGTTTTTAGGTGGTCCTGTGCCAAGAGACATTTATCAGAGAATTAAGAAGCTTGAAGATAAAATCCTTGAGCTGGAAGGACTGTCTCCTGAGTATTTTCAATCTGTAGTAAGAAATTCTTTCAACCTCTTTTAGCATACCTAAATACATTTGTGACTTCTGTGCTTAAATCTTTGATGTATAATCAAAAGCCTAAGGAGTCAGAGGACAGACAGACAACTCTGGCTTGGTGTAAGGGTTGTACTTCATGTGGACCCTTTATGTAATTTCATTTCTACCTCGTTTCTCATTTGAAAGAAAACAGTGTTTGTTGGGGAGGGAAAAAATTTCAGCCACCCAAGCTTAATGGATTTGTAAGAAATGTATAATATGGTTGAGTATCTCCCCTCCCAACTTAAAATCAGAAGAGTTTCTTACGTCAAGAAAATTGATTGAAGTTTTGATCTAGGGTGCTAATCATAAATGACTTAAATCAGCACAAATCCTTTGGGTTTCTGTATATGATGTGATTACTAAAGATCAACTATGCAAAATAACTTCTATGAGGATGAGGGAGTAAACCCTTTAAAAATTGTTTCCTGTGATTCTGTGGCATTGGTTTCTTTGTTGCTAATCTTCAGGCAGAGTTCTGTTTCTTCTGAATAGTAAACCTTATCCTTCATTCACTATAGGAGATTAGGACAAAGAGAACATTGTTACTATGTCAGGAACAGCTTGGCTGTAGAAATTTCTTGTCTGTTACCTTGCTCTTCTTTCCCCACCTAACAGTAAGAATGTCTCTTTTACTGTTGATCAGATTTTAATTTATAACTTCTCCCTTGAGAAGCAAACAAACAAGAGTCAACAATTAAAAGTCAATAGTAATTTCTGGTTTGTTTGTGTTGGAGGCTAATCAAGTCCTTTATTTATGATGCTATTCCTTCAAGTTGTTGGAAGCCAGAAGTTAAAACATACACTTTCTGAAATTTCCAGAGTCCTTTAGGATCTTGTCTAGAATTGGGATCTGGGAAGAATTTGTGATGGTGGCAATAGTAATGTAGTGCAGTAATTAGCATTTTTTGTCAAAAATTTTGCATAAATATTGGTGTGGATGCAGGAGCATTTTAGGGAAAAAATATTTCACAATTTCAAAAGCTGGATATTGATGCTGGTTTTGTCCAAAGGAAGCTTCAGTTAAGTTGATAGTTCTTGGTTGCCAGGTGTGGAGAAGCTTCAACAGCTTCTGACTGCTCTCCAGAAGTATTTCCCATGATTCAAAGTATTTAATTATAAAAAAACCAGTTTCTTTTATCTGTGGCATGGCAGCCAGTGTTCTTTCTGTACTTTGAAGGCTCTTGTCAATGTTGTTACAGAATTACTTATGGTTCTCTGTCAGTGCAACATTAAGTCTGTTTTGATTATATCTTTTCTTTAGAGCTGCTCTGGCAAGAGGAGAAAGGTTCAACCTCCCCATGTAAGTGCTGTTAACTTTTGTTTACCCTAAGTTTAGGATGTTCTGAGTGAAAAGTAATCAGTTCTACCCAGCAAATACTTATCAGTATCGTATAGCTTCCTGGCAAAGAGTGAGGAACATAGACAGAAAGTTAATGGGTGTCACAAAGAAATGAACCTTCTAAGGGTCTATACTAGGGTGGGTTAGTGTTTTCACCAGTTAGAAGGATGATAGAATAGAATAAAATAAAATAAATCTGTAATGATGTTAATCAAGCTGGAGGTAACAAGCAATTTGTGAATTCTGATCAGTCTCCTAGTAATGTGTTTTGGTTTTGGTTTGTGGCTTGGTGTTTTTTGTTGAGGTTTTTTGTTTTTGTTTTTGGGATTTTTTTAGTATTACTCTTTATCAGTTTATGAAGAGACAATAAAAGTAGAAACGTCTGGCTTAGCAAAAGTGTCACAGAAAAACCTGACATTATAGCAAATATTAACCTAAGTCAGTAAGACTTGCATTTTCACAACACCATCGTGTAAGGGAATGCATTAGCCATGTACCTTAGCTAAAAGAGAGAATTTCTCCTCAGTGCAGGTGAGACTGTAGCTGGAACACTCTGTGCTACTAAGCATCACATTTGGAGATGAATGGACTGGGGAGAATGCTTAGAATGGGATAGGGGCCATCTGAGACTTCATAGGGCGAAATATTTTCGTAAAATTTTTTGATCTCTTTGTGTAAGAGATCAAAAAATTGTCAGGTTAAGTGGGCAAGATTGAAGAGAGGAGATTGATATTGGGCAATAGGAAAAACTCCTTCAGTTGAAAAGCTGAGTTCTAGGAGATCTGGATAGCCTCACCTAGTGTTTTAACATCAGAGGATTTGGGGGTTTTTATGAACAGGTTAAACAACTATCTAACGGAAGTAGCATGATTAGGACTGTGAGTTTCTTCTAACTTTGCATTCTGTTTCCTTAAAGTTTAAATAGCCATAGACTAGATTCAGACAATTCTGCAAAAGTATTTCTGTAATTTAATGCAATATGCAGTGACCTCAAGTATCAAGTGCTAGGCCACTTCTCTAGCAATTTAAGAATGTAAATGATTGTGGGTTTTATTTTGTTCTTTTAGCAGAACTATTCATTGGCTGAACTTGATGAAAAGATCAATGCGATAAAACAGGCATTACTGAGGAAAACAAAAGAAAGCAAGTCCAAGGAGGCTGAGCGGCTTCTTCGATAAAAACAAAAAAGTCTTTTGAGAATCCTCCTCATGCTTTACACATACCTAAACCATAGACCTGAGTAGTGTTTGTTGGGGATGACTTTAGCAGTGAAAGCAAAGCATGCATATAAGCTTCTTTTTTGATGATCTTGAAAGCTTTCTTTCAGAAGAACTCATTTAGGAGCAGTCTTATTAATGAAATAGTTTAAAATGAAGAATGTTTTATGAATAGCATTCTAATAATCCATTCCCTTCTGTTATAAAGGAGGATTACTGCTTTGTTTGTATTTGGAAAGTCAACCTGCATACAAAAGCTGCATTTCACATGTAATTCTTGATGACTGAGTATTCAGAAGTGCTATCTTTGGAATACTTTTTAAGTAGTTTGCACTTGTGAAATAAAATTAAATATTGCCTCATAAATAAACTGTCTTAGGGGAAAAAAATTACAAACAAACTTGCAGTATGCATGCTTACTTGCATTTTTTTTTCCATATTTGTTACTGTTTTCACAGCTGTTGAAAATACAGCAATTTTCATTTCTGTTTGAAAGATGGTTATGGAAATCCTGTTTGTGTGACCTGTTCTTCACTTCCTCAGTGTCCTGTAGGAATTCAAACTTCATTTCTTGCTAGCAAACTTAATATATTCTAAGATCACTCCAGGGGAGGTTTTGAGGAGCATGCAAGCAGGCACCAGTTTCACTTCCATATACCTGCTTACATGACTTCTGAAACATGGATGCTGGGTATGTAACTTAAATTAGTCAAGACTCTTGGCCACACACTGAAGTGTGATTTTTGTTTTGTTTTGTTTTTTAAATAAACCATTTTCTTTTTATACCAGTTCTGCAGTTTATTTGCTGCCTCTGTCTTTAATCCAGTTAGAAGAAAAGCAGCTGGTTTATGTTACCTGCTCTGCTTACAACAGTCATACTATCAGTGTTCCTGTTTCAGTCTGTGATGGGTGTTACGGACAGAGTCTTGCACTTAGAAGAACAGTAGGCATTTTCTGTGATTCTGTGTTCTTATCTCAACTGTGTTTGTTGTAGCAACAGCACCTAATGCTTCTCTGAAGGTGAACCAGTAGAGGTGGGAAACAAAGCTGTTGGAGCTCCGCTCCTAGGTCCAGGAAAGATGTCTGTATGATAGTTACCTGCTCAGGTGCTTGGTGTTCATCTGGGAAGAGATTAACCCAGGCAGTCCTGAGTGCCTCAGATACAATACTGGATACAAAGAGGTACTTTTGCTGTTGAAAATGCTGCATGTAGGACCATTATTCATTGTATGCTACTTACCAGTACAGTATCCTACAGAGACTACTTTTGTTATGCAAAGTGTTGGCATTGTTGAAAATCCTAACAGCTCATATTAGGAGGAGTATGCACAGTGAGCTGCAACTTTTACCTCAAACAGATAAGCTTTACTTGCTGTCTACAAATAATTTTTTTTTTTTTTCTGTTACTGAGTCCCAAGAGCCATAGCTCAAAAGAGCACAATGTGGATATAACTGTGCTTAGCACTGCACACTTCACACAGTAGTGCTTGAGAAGAGTGGTGGGAGGTGGCTGCTACAACTAGGGACAGGAAGGATGACCATGGGGATTTAGCTTTTTTTAAAGCAGTAGCCTCTACTCATGCATTGTAATTCAAGTAGTGGTAGAACAAGCAGGCTAGGTGTACTGCATTCGCACTATGCAATTTTCTCTGGAAAATTCTGGAATGAAGCTCTAGATGAGGTTAACCTGCAGCAGATATCTCAGTCTGAAAGATTTGTCTGACAACTAATTACTTGCTGATAGTTTACATTAAAACAAATGCATATATATATACAGAAGAAAAAAAGTCTTCCGTCCGCATCTGGGGTCAATTCTTGGAATAAATTGCAAACACTGCTGATTTCCTCGAGGGAGACTGGTTATAAAAAGACTGCATTAGCAGTTTCAAAGTGGCTTTTTCTGTAATGAATCGCCTGCTACTTGAAAGATCTCTTCCCAAGGATAACTCCTTCTCCTCTTTCTCAAGATGGCAGAAACATAGCAGTTAAGGTTTGAAAGCATAATGAAGATGCACTGTAGCAAGACAATAGCTGAGACAACAGCAGAAGCACTCTGGATGGTAATTTATTAGCCCTATATACTTTATCAAATAATTGCTACAGATACACTTGAAAAATGTCAAGGTATTCATCTTGCTGTATTATTAGACCTTTGCCATTCTTTGTTTTCAAGTTGTTAATTTCTTGTACACTTAATTGCAGTGTGCCTGTCCTATAAAAATTCCTTGGAAAGATATTTGCATGTTAAAAGTAGTAGCAGATTTCAGGACTCTTACTCCTCTGCACATTAAAGAGGTGGGGCTACACCTGGGGCTGCAGTAGTTGAAGTTTGAAAAGTAACCACAAATGAAGCAAAAGCAGAGAAAGTCTTTACTGTCTTACGGGCTTGTCTCAACACCTCAACCACGACCTTTTTAATAATGTTGGGCTGATCTACACTCCCTTTTTTCCTCCAAAAGAATACTTTTGAAGAGACCTTTATATCTTTGTTAAACATTGTATTTTCCTTCTCCACTTCCAGCTAGAGCTAGCAGTACAATGTAATTCTGAGGATACCTTCTGTCATACAAGGTTTACTCTTGGGCTGCTCCTGGCATCCTGTGTAAGAGAAGCACTGCTGCTTACTACAGCAACATTTCTCCCTTGGCAAAGGCCCAGATCTGAATTTTCACTGGACAAAGGAGTGGTTTAGACATGCAAGTTCATTCCAGAGAAGAATTTACTGAAGAGAAAAACTATACAGAAGCATTTTATTTAGTCATTCATGATCCGGTTCATTATCCTCCAGCTTACATAATCCCAGTAATGTTAAAAGTTTGCCTGTGAGAGGACATTATTGGTTTTGTGGATACACCTCTATTGCCTGCAGCTTGTCTGCATCAAGGTGAGCATAGCTATTGTACAGCACTGAGCATTCCACTCTGCTGTCAGTCCAGAGCTCTTCCATTTACAAGCAATTGTAGAAAATTTGCTTCTGTTTTTCTTGTGAGATGGTATCTCGGTCCATGAGCAAACACACTGCTGTAAAAATTATAAACATAGAGCAGATTCTTCATTAAGGTTCACAAGCAAGTGTACTGTTTATTAAAAGTCTATCTCACCTTCAACATGGACATTGGAGGGGAGTTCCTTGCACTACTGCCCACCTCCCCTCCCTCCCTCGAGTCAGTACTGGAAATCCTCTTGACATGAGTCATGCACAAATACCATAGCTGGATTCTGGAAATTGTTACTAGAATTGCACAAGAGTAAGAACAGTAATTCTCATAGGGTGATATGAAGCCCTAACTTGGTAATAGGTAAAAATCACCTGAATTTGGGTTATGGTAATTTTGTATAGAAGGTTTCCCTGTTGAGGAACTCTTCCACTGAATGTAACTGCAACCTATTGCAGGATGATACATCACAAGGTTCAGATGAAATTATGTAAACCTTTCTCACACGTGTCCAGTCTCTATATATTAAAATTACAGGCAGTTAGGAATGGCATTGCTTAATTGACTTACCCAGAACAGGTTTACCATTGTTCTGGTGTAAAACCAGTCTACATTACCAACACCAACAAGCTTATTCTGCTGTAAACTGTCAGGAAAAGAGAATGACCATATACCATCTCCTGCTGGAGAGATTGCAGAGCATTCCAGGCTGCTAAGGCTCTTGCCTAAGCTGCATCTATTCTGCTGTGATGTTTTCAGAGTGCATGTTTTGAAGGAAGTGCTTAAAATCTCTGTAACCAACCAAGAACTGAAAAGGATAGCTTGGTTTGCACTGCAAGGAGTCGGGACAGAACTGTATCCCAGCTGCAATATGTAAAACCTCACAGATAAAATAAGACATTGTCTCCTTATTTATGACGATCTGGAGATCTTTCTAGGTTTTGCCAGAGTCCAGTAGCCTGTGTTTCATACTTCACTTAAGGGCTTCCAGCTACAAGATAAATGGGTAATCTTAATGACACTGTAAATTTTGCATTAATTATTTAGGAAGATGTCTAAGAGCATCACTTTTAAGCCGAGAACATTTGTCCCCCTTAGGAATGCTTCATACTGCTATTTAGCACCTTGTGTGAGAGGTGTAGTAAAACATCGGAGCTTGTGTTACTGCATAGTTCGGCAACATGTGCACGATTGGTTTCTTTGCTTCGGGATCCCCTAAGTAGGGAGCGATTCATCTCTAGGAGGCTAATTTCTTACAGTTGAGTGCAGGATTTTAATAAATAAACCCAAAAGTGAAGTGCCCTTTTGAACAGCCCTCATATCAGCAGGTAATATCAGTAATTTAGGAAACTCAAACCATTCACTGCTCCATCCAATGTATTGTGATCAGTGCTGGATTATTTTTTTTAAATACATCATAAGCTATCTCTTTTGTTTTAATTAAGACCTTACAACACCACTGAGAAATTTTAACCCCAGAATGCCAAAGATACATTATTTGAAGTAGTCAAAATACTGACAAAAATATTTTTGACTGCTAAGTTTACAAATCATTTGTACCAGTAAGAACAGACAAAACATTTCCTACACTAACAGATGCTGAACCATCCTCTTTGAATGAAGATGGAGAGGGGGCTTTGAAGATGGAAAAAAAGCATCCAAAAGGATTCCCTTACAGATACCTTTTCCCTTTCCCCCATAAAAGCAAGGGTTTCCCCATGCCCTTCCTGTTGCAGACTTGCTGAGTACTTCAGGCTTCTCTAGCCACAGGAATATCTCTACCCCGATTTTAGCTGTGCTACAACACAAACCTGTATAATCCTCTCAATTGCTTGCTAACTCAAAGTATGGCAGAAAGTGCATGAAAACTATCCACAGCCCCTTGTGGGTTGCTGAGAATCCAGGCAACCTATCCAAAAGTGTTGGGCTACATGTTGTCTTTGCTGCCAGCACTGCCCTTGCCCAGATACCATGGTCCTATAGCTAGGAATAGCTGTCCTGTTGGATAATCTATCCCCCCTGAGAGCAGTGAAGGTCTCCAGGAAATGAGTTTTCTTGTCATTAGTTCTTGTACATGGATTTGATTTCTTCTGACTTCAAGTGCTACCTGATGGGGGAAGAGGTGGGAGTATGTACTGTAGAAAGTCTAATGATTGAGAAAAAAGAAAAAGCACTTTTAAACAACTACCTCTGTAGATCTCCTAATGAAACTGCCTTGTCATGGACAAAACACTCAGAAGTAACAATGAAAAGAATAGGCATTGTTTGAAGCTATTATTTAGAAATCATCTAAATTTTTAAAGGTTAATTAGTGTAATTTACCCATCTTGGTTATTAAAAAGGGTTATACATGAACAATAAATGTAAGAGTTCAATCCATTTTATTTCCGCAGTTGATTCATCCACATCTGTTTAGCTTTTTATGACCATCTAATTGATTTGTAGAATTCTGTCCAGTACAGATGGGCTACTGTTCATGACTACTTTTATACCATTTATATTATTGTTGCTTTGATTTTTATTCAAGGCCAAACAGAGGGGAATATAAGAGTGTGATGTTCACCTAAACGTAACAATGACATTAAATTTCTATTCAGCTCTGAGACAAGAATAGATTTGTGGAGGCAATCTACTCTGAATACAGATAAGTTGTTTATACATAAATATAATAAAATGTCTTACTTAATTATGACCTATTTTACCAGTTCTGCAATATACTCTGTTATTGTGAAGTTTTGTAGCAACAGCCAGGCTAAATCAATTGCCACAAACTCATTTGGCTCAGCATTAGAATTATACCCCTACTGACACTTGTGAGAGGGTAAAAGCTATGCCTCTATAGCCTGTTCTATGATAATTCTACTAAGTCTGTATGTAGTCTTTCATACAGATATGAATGCGTATGCTATATTACTATATACACAATTTATCCATAGAGAATTTTGCATTTAATAGAGACTCTCCCACTTCCCTTTGAATTGTCAAAATGAACTGAAACTGGCTAGGTGTTTTTCAGCAGAGTCTCCTCTCTTGCTGAGAAAACAAATATAGCATGAACAGGCCTTCACCAAGCGCCAGCCCTGCAATCTAGCTCTTGCTCGGTTTAATTTCTGGGTATGTGGGGAGCTGTCTCAATAACCTGAAGTGTAGTTGCCTTTATACAGAAGAATTGCTATCAATCCCAGACTGTGAATAATCCAAATCATTCAAAGAATGAAGAAAGTGTCTTTAATTACCCAGTGGTCCCATCCCTGCTTTATGTAGCTGGAGCTTCATGTGTGGAACCTGTATGTGTGACAGCAAGAAAGCGAGATGCACACAGAGTTATTCTGGTAATGAGTGGTATACTCTAATGCCAGTAATCTTGTACACATCATACCAGAGATGTTTGTGTAAGCATGCCAGCTGCTTTGCTCGATCACCACACAGGGAATTAATTCTGTGATCGGTCACAAGAGCCACCACTACTAGATCTGAAGAAAACTAGCAAAGAGTTTTACTAACCAGGTGCTTCTCTGGTCAAGAGGATATGTAGTATCAAACAAGCTCAAGTCCTGAACTAAATCCTTTGCATAAAACTTGTGAATGAAAGAAAATGTATGGATTTTTGCCTTCATGTATGCATTATTTTTTCAGAATTTATTGTCACGAAATAATAGCAGCATAAAATGGGAGAGGAAGGAAGAAAGAGCCTTCTGCTTAATACAGACTAAACAACTGTTGTGGGAAGGCAGCCTGTTCAGGTGACACAGCTAAGCAAATTCTACTGCCTGTAACTTCAGTTACGGAGTGCAACAAGAAGCATCATGCTTGAGTTACCTACTACAGTTTAACATGAGACAGGCAAGTACAGGAATTCCTCAGTACAGTGGAAAACCTTCACTGACGCAATAGCTTATGACAAAAGCAGTTCTTATGCTGTGGTGATGAAACATATTCTCCTTTAGAGCAAACATTCACAATTCTTCATTGTTACATATCCCAAACAGCAAAGGAGGAAACCACAGCAAAGGAGGAAACCACAGCAAAATAAAGTTGGAATTTAAAAATCAGTATGTTAAAAGTTGCTGCTGCTGTTTCTTGCCCATGGAGAAACAGTAGTTACTGATATACCCACAAGCACAGGTTGTTGAAAGTACCAGTTCAAAACCCACAGTTTCAGTAAGTGTTTCATCTCTGCTTTGGATTTATAACAATAACACATATCAAACAAAAAACTGTTCTGGCCTGTGAATTTCACTGAAATACAGTACAGTAACACCTGTGCATATGGACTGGTCTTTTAGCTGCACCAAAATGCTTCTAATGCAATTACAAGGCAAGCAAGCAGTGGAGAATGATAAAAACAGGTACAGCGAAAGTAAAACGCTATTTCACATGCAATTTGAAACAAGACAGAGTCAACAAGAGACAAAATGAGGTTGTTCCAGGTGGTGAAGCTGCAGAAGAGAAGACACTTACCCAGCACAGATAGCTGTGAAGGTAGAGAAGAGATCAGGGTGATACAAGATGGGACAAAGGAGAGTGTCAAAGATTGACCTTGCAGAATGCTACACAGAAGAGTTGTTAGCACAGAGGAGAGGAAAACAAAGAAAAAGCAGTTTGGCAGGAGAGGAAGGAACAAATTCTGGTTACGTGACTCTGACAGGCTGCTGCTGCTGAAGGTTAAACAGACACCAAGAATTCTAAAGGGTATCAGGTCATTAACTGCATAGAGGAGAGCTGGTTTTGTGCAGAAGAAAGACAGACTATTAATCCCTCAGAACATTTCAGTGCAAAAGGCATTTCTGACTTCTAGTACTGCAGAGCCTCATGATTCTGCCTGCAATGGCTACAGGCTTCAGGAACCACTTTTCTCTCCGTTAATATTAATGTTGCAGATTAGAACCAGGGTTGAGGGCTCTTGGAGAATTAACTAAGGAAGGAATTGGTTTCACAATCTAGTTTTTAGGGAGATTGCTATGGTCATTTTTGTAACTCCACAAATTTCATTAATTAGAAAATATTTTTTTATATATCTTCTCAATTCAGCAGTCACACAGAGACTGCTGTGTGACAACAGTGAACTTTTGTCTGCTTGCCTTCTTCTGAGGGAATAGGTTTATTACAGCAAGACTTAGAAAAATGGGTTTACCAGGTACCAATCACTAAGCATATAGCATACCTTCATAGCAAGAAAGAAATCCTGCCATCATTTACATTCCAACACTCCTCACCATACCACAGCATATTTCCTATGACCCCAGCTGCTTTGTATTTATTTTAGCCACTCCCCTTCTTGACAATTTAGCTATGCAATCACTGCTACCTTTCCCACCTGCTCTTCCTTGCTTAAGTTATTGCCCTTCTCTGCCCTTCTTCACTTATGCTTCTGGTGATCTTTTCATTGTTTGCTTTGAGCATGTGAAAAAGCCCAATGTGATAAAAGAATTCCATGAACTGCTATCAACAGGTCTGTATAAGGATGACACACACATCTGTTTTAAGCTGAGGCACCCTGGCTTCATGTGGGGTTCTGTAATGTGCCAGAAGTTGGCAAAGGCATGAAACACAAGGGATTAGTTAGAAGCACTGAAAAACAAAGAATTAAATTAAATACAAACTTCTGTGTTCTGGGAGAAAGGATGTTCTGGTGGTTACAGTCCTCTATTGAAACTTAGCAAGGACTGGTCCTCTGCCTGCCACATCCACAAGTTACTGGTGAAGCTCTGTGCAAATGATTGGTCTTTCCATGATTTATACCTCAATTCCCTGTAGGTAAATAGGGATCATAAAGTCTGGCTGTCTTACAAGGTTGCTGTCATGATATGCAAAGAAATGGTCAGATGTTTTTTGGTCCTGCACTTAAAATGATGCTGTCACACATTTTATCTGTGACAAGGAAACCGAGACTTTCTAATAAGATCTCTTTTTTAATAATAATACAAAGTAGATATGCCTGAATTATGCTGTATTCTGCTGCTGCAAGAGTTTAGTTAAACTGGTCGTGCAGCTGGATCAAAACAAACAGTTCTGTAGCTCCTGAAGCTAAAGCAGTTCAGGTAGAGCTACAATGCAGGCAGTTTCATTATTAAATGTTGTCATAATCTCCTTGAACCTTCAGTGCACTTTTGCCAGGCTCTGCTTTCCCCTGTGGATCTTTGCCTTGTGCAGGTTCCTCTTCTCTTGCGGCCTCACTCCTGGGCCAGCCCCACCACTTGGTATCACCACCTGCTTGCTGCCCTTCATCTGAGTGGGTCAAATGGAAAACCCTTCCAAGCAGCACAGGAAAACCTTTGCTCTGATTTGAACCTTTCTATGTGGCTGCATAAGAATTTTCCCTTTCTGTTTTCCCAGAAGGATCAGGAACAAAAACTGTTAAAAAACTCATTTCTCTAGGAAGACATCATTTCTGAAATCATTTCTTTAATGGAAAATTACTCTCCAGTTAAAAAAAAAACAAACCACTAGTTATACCATTCTCTCATCTTAAAAGTTAGATGTCTCAAAGGAGAAAAAAAAAAACAAATCTCAAACCTATATATATGCTGTTTCTATCCCTGTTTATTTCACTGAAATGTTTTCAAATTGAAAGGAATGAAGGGGTGCGGGAAATATTGAAAAGTCATGAATCAATTTCAATCAATTTTAATTCCAGTATAAGAGGAAGTAATGCCACTTGTCGAAAACAAAGCAATCATTTCTGACAGCTAAATTTGCAAGAGACTTATTGCTGTTTGGAGAGAGGTAAAGCTGGATGCTTCCCTGATTCTACCTCTGCATTAATTGACTTTCAGTGCTGTTTGATTTATTCTAGTGAAGTTTCTCTGTGTCCCGTGACTCCTACTTTTCCTCCTTAAATCAGCACTGCCACACAAACAGAATTCTTTTTTCCCCCAGCGTTTTAACTTAAAACTTAGACTTGTGTTTGCAAAAATGTATGCAGATGTTTGTATGTTTCTTTATGAAAAATATCTCAATTTAAAAGAGTTGTTAGGGAATTATGGAATGATATTAATGCTAGTGTAAAACTAAATGTAAAGGTAACATTAGAAAAAGCATCAAGTCCTACTTTTGTGTCATTGTACTCCCGCCCCCGCCCCCCCTCCGCTTCGTTTGCCATCACCTCCACCTTTACCCCCGTTTCCGGCTCTTCCAGCTACCTTATCCCCCTGCTGCTGGACGACAGTGAAGACAAGTGGCCGGACCCCCCAGAGGAAATACTGGAACCACGACAGAAAATAAAGCCAGGAAGCTTGCGATGGAGGACTCTGGGTTATGCGGATGGCTGCCAAGCTTAGGCATAACCGGATGGTTTAAAAAGATGCTTATGCATGGGCTGATGATATTGATGGTATTTGTTGTAATATTAATGATTGTACCCTGTATAATTAAACTGGTTAGAAGTGCTGTCAACAAAGCTTTAGCAGGTGTTTGGGTGGTTCAAAAACAAAAAGGGAGAATTCTGGGATCTTGGTTGGAAGAAAACGGACACTGTTATCAACTGTTCCTGAACCATGGAAAAGGCATGGAGGAAGAAGAATGGTGAAGAAAAGGCAATGAAGCAAGAAGATAAAGCAGAGCAAGGTAGAGAAAACCAGGACAAGTTAAATGACAGCCAATCATGTAGTAGATTTAGACGTGTGAACAGTGTGTGGGTATCGCATGTATCCAATCATCATCATTGTTGGTGTGCGTGATCAGTGAAGCTTGCTCTATATAACTAAGGGATGTGTTGTATGAATCTCTCTGATCACTCCGAATCGATTCACAAACTATTGCAGCAACACCATGACAACATGCACAAAATTTCTGTCAATAATGAGGGATTGGATGCTTGGTTTAGAGGTTTAGGTATTACAGGATGGCTTTTAGATTTAGTTAAACAAGGG